>CANPUZ010000252.1:0-90872 GCA_947579665.1 Sympetrum striolatum
GGACAAAAATAGATAATTTTATGAAATTTCTATTTTTTTCCTCTATTTACTCGTTTTTTCATCATTATATGACGAAATAACCGAAAAAAGGGTAGAAAACGGATAATTTTAGCGAAATTTCCATTTTTTCCTCTATTTACACCTTTTTTTTCCTCATTTAATGACGAAATTACCGAAAAAGGGCCGTAAAACAGATAATTTTAGCAAAATTTTTACCTTTTTCATCCATTTACCATTTTTTTTCCCTCATTTTATGACAAAAATACTGAAAAAAGGGTGAAAAAAGGATAATTTTAGCGAAATTTCTATTTTTTTCCTATTTACTCGTTTTTTTTCCTCATTTTATGACCGAATTACCGAAAAAAGGGACGAAAACGGATAATTTTTGCGAAATTTCTATTTATTCCTCTATTTACTCGTTTTTTTCTCATTTTATGACGAAATTACCGAAAAAAGGGACGATATCGGATAATTTTAGCGAAATTTCTTTTTTTTCCTCTATCTACTCGTTTTTTTTTCCTCATTTTTTGACGAAATTACCGAAAAAAGGGAGGAAATCGGATACTTTCAGCAAAATTTTTTTTTCCTCATTTTTTGACGAAATTCCCGAAAAAAGGGACGAAAACGGATAATTATAGCGAAATTTTTATTTTTTTTTTTCTCAATTTACTCATTTTTTTTCTTTATTTTATGACTAAATTTCCGAGAAAAAGGACGAAAACGGATAAATTTTTTAAAATTTCCATTTTTTACTCTATTTTCTCGTTTTTTTCCCTCATTTTATGACGAAATTACCGTAAAAAGGGCCGAAAACGGATGTTTTTTGCGAAATTTTTATTTTTTCCTCATTTACTCGATTTTATCTCTTTTTATGACTAAATTACCGAAAAAAAACGAAAATGGATAATTTTAGCGAAATTTCTACTTTTTCCTCTATTTACTCGTTTTTTTTCCTCATTATATGACGAAATAACCGAAAATGGAAGAAAATGGATAATTTTATGAAATTTCTATTTTTTTTCCTCTATTTACTCGTTTTTTTCCTCATTATATGACGAAATAACCGAAAAATGGAAGAAAACGGATAATTTTAGCGAAATTTCTATTTTATCCTCTACTTACTCGTTTTTTTCCTCATTTTATGACGAAATTCCCGAAAAAAGGGACGAAAACGGATAATTATAGCGAAATTTTTATTTTTTTCCTCAATTTACTCATTTTTTTTCTTTATTTTATGGCTAAATTTCCGAAAAAAAGGACGAAAACGGATAAATTTTACAAAATTTCCATTTTTTCCTCTATTTACTCGTTTTTTTCCCTCATTTTATGACGAAATTACCGAAAAAAGGGCCGAAAACGGATAATTTTAGCGAAATTTCTATTTTTTCCTGTATTTGCTCGTTTCTTTTCTCATTTTATGACGAAATTACCGAAAAAAGGGTCGATATCGGAAAATTTTAGCGAAATTTCTATTTTTTCCTCTATTTACTGTTTTTTTTCATTTTATGACGAAATTACCGAAAAAAGGGACGAAAATGGATAATTTTAGCGAAATTTCTATTTTTTCCTCTATTTTCTCGTTTTTTTCCTCATTTTATGACGAAATTACCGAAAAAAGGGATGAAAACGGATAATTTTTGTGAAATTTCTATTTTTTCCTCTATTTACTCGATTTTTCCTCATTTTTTGACGAAATTCCAGAAAAAAGGGACAAAAAGGATAATTTTTGTGAAATTTCTATTTTTTTCCTCTAATTACTCATTTTTTTTCTTTATTTTATGACTAAATTTCCGAAAAAAAGGACGAAAACGGATATATTTTACAAAATTTCCATTTTTTCCTCTATTTACTCCTTTTTTTCCCTCATTTTATGACGAAATTACCGAAAAAAGGGCCGAAAACGGATAATTTTAGCGAAATTTCTATTTTTTCCTGTATTTGCTCGTTTCTTTTCTCATCATTTTATTATGATTTTACCGAAAAAAGGGACGAAAACGGATAATTTTAAGAAATTTCTATTTTTTCCTCTATTTACTCTTTTTTTTTCTCATTTTATGTCGAAATTACCGAAAAAAGGGACAAGAACGGATAATTTTCGCGAAATTTCTATTTTTCCCTCTATTTACTCGTGTTTTTTTCCTCATTTTATGACGAAATTACCGAAAAAAGGGACAAAAACGGATAATTTTAGCGAAATTTCTATTTTTTCCTTTATTTACTCGATTTTTTCTCAATTTATGAAGAAATTACCGAAAAAAGGGTCGTTATCGGAAAATTTTAGCGAAATTTCTATTTTTTCCTCTATTTACTCGTTTTTTTTCCTCATTTTATGACGAAATTACCGAAAAAGGGACGAAAAACGGATAATTTTAGCGAAATTTTTACCTTTTTCCTCAATTTACTCGTTTTTTTCCTCATTTTTGACGAAAATACCGAAAAAAGGGACGAAAAAGTATAATTTTAGCGAAATTTCTATTTTTTTCCTCTAATTACTCGTTTTTTTCCTCATTTTATGACGAAATTACCGAAAAAAGGAACGAAAACGGATAATTTTTGCGAGATTTCTATTTTTTCCTATATTTACTCGATATTATCTCATTTTATGACTAAATTACCAAAAAAAGGGACGAAAACGGATAATTTTAGCGAAATTTCTATTTTTTCCTCTATTTACTCGTTTTTTTCTCATTTTATGACGAAATTACCGAAAAAAGGGACGAAAATGGATAATTTTAGCGAAATTTCTATTTTTTTCCTCTATTTACTCGTTTTTTTTCCTCATTTTATGACGAAATTACCGAAAAAGGGACGAAAACGAATAATTTTTGTGAAATTTCTATTTTTTCCTCTATTTACTCGATTTTTTCTCATTTTATGACTAAATTACCGAAAAATGGGACGAAAATGGATAATTTTAGCGAAATTTCTATTTTTTCCTCTATTTTCTCGTTTTTTTCCTCATTTTATGACGAAATTACCGAAAAAAGGGACGAAAACGGATAATTTTTGTGAAATTTCTATTTTTTCCTCTATTTACTCGATTTTTCCTCATTTTTTGACGAAATTCCAGAAAAAAGGGACAAAAACGGATAATTTTTGTGAAATTTTTATTTTTTTCCTCAATTTACTCGTTATTTTTTCTTTATTTTATGACGAAATTACCGAATAAAGGGACGAAAATGGATAATTTTCGCGAAATTTCTATTTTTTCCTCTATTTACTCGTTTTTTTCCTCATTTTATGACGAAATTACCGAAAAAAGGGACGAAAACGGATAATTTTAGCGAAATTTCTATTTTTTCCTCTATTTACTCGTTTTTTTTCCTTATTTTATGACGCAGATACCGAAAAAAGGGACGAAAACGGATAATTTTAGCAAAATATCTAGGTTTTCCTCTATTTACTCGTTTTTTTTCCTCATTTTATGACGAAAATACCGCAAAAAGGGCCGAAAACGGATAACATTAGCGAGAATTCTATTTTTTCCTCTATTTTCTCGATTTTTTCCTCATTTTATGACGAAATTACCGAAAAAAGGGCCGAAAACGGATAATTTTAGCGAAATTTCTATTTTTTCCTTTATTTACTCGATTTTTTCTCCTTTTATGACGAAATTACCGAAAAAAGGGAAGAAAGCGGATAATTTTAGCGAAATTTCTATTTTTTCCTCTATTTACTCGTTTTTTTTCCTCATTTTATGACGAAATTACCCAAAAAAGGGAAAAAAATGGATAATTTTATGAAATTTCTATTTTTTTCCTCTATTTATTCGTTTTTTTTTCCTCATTATATGACGAAGTTACCGAAAAAAGGGAAGAAAACGGATAATTTAGCGAAATTTCTATTTTATCCTCTACCTACTCGTTTGTTTTCCTCATTTTATGACAAAATTACCGAAGAAACGGCCGAAAACGGATAATTATAGCGATATTTCTATTTTTTCCTCTATTTACTCGTTTTTTTCCTCATTTTATGACGAAGTTACCGAAAAAGGGCCGAAAAACGGATAATTTTAGCGAAATTTTTACCTTTTTCCTCAATTTACTCGTTTTTTTCCTCATTTTTGACGAAAATACCGAAAAAAGGGACGAAAAAGTATAATTTTAGCGAAATTTCTATTTTTTTCCTCTAATTACTCGTTTTTTTCCTCATTTTATGACGAAATTACCGAAAAAAGGAACGAAAACGGATAATTTTTGCGAGATTTCTATTTTTTCCTATATTTACTCGATATTATCTCATTTTATGACTAAATTACCAAAAAAAGGGACGAAAACGGATAATTTTAGCGAAATTTCTATTTTTTCCTCTATTTACTCGTTTTTTTCTCATTTTATGACGAAATTACCGAAAAAAGGGACGAAAATGGATAATTTTAGCGAAATTTCTATTTTTTTCCTCTATTTACTCGTTTTTTTTCCTCATTTTATGACGAAATTACCGAAAAAGGGACGAAAACGAATAATGTTTGTGAAATTTCTATTTTTTCCTCTATTTACTCGATTTTTTCTCATTTTATGACTAAATTACCGAAAAATGGGACGAAAATGGATAATTTTAGCGAAATTTCTATTTTTTCCTCTATTTTCTCGTTTTTTTCCTCATTTTATGACGAAATTACCGAAAAAAGGGACGAAAACGGATAATTTTTGTGAAATTTCTATTTTTTCCTCTATTTACTCGATTTTTCCTCATTTTTTGACGAAATTCCAGAAAAAAGGGACAAAAACGGATAATTTTTGTGAAATTTTTATTTTTTTCCTCAATTTACTCGTTATTTTTTCTTTATTTTATGACGAAATTACCGAATAAAGGGACGAAAATGGATAATTTTCGCGAAATTTCTATTTTTTCCTCTATTTACTCGTTTTTTTCCTCATTTTATGACGAAGTTACCGAAAAAGGGCCGAAAAACGGATAATTTTAGCGAAATTTTTATCTTTTTCCTCAATTTACTCGTTTTTTTTCTTCATTTTATGACGAAAATACCGAAAAAAAGGACGAAAACGGATTATTTTAGCGAAATTTCCATTTTTTTCCTCTATTTACTCGATTTTATCTCATTTTATGACTAAATTACCGAAAAAAGGGACGAAAACGGATAATTTTAGCGAAATTTCTATTTTTTCCTCTATTTACTCGTTTTTTTCCTCATTTTATGACGAAATTACCGAAGAAACGGCCGAAAACGGATAATTTTAGCGATATTTCTATTTTTTCCTCTATTTACTCGTTTTTTTCCTCATTTTATGACGAAGTTACCGAAAAAGGGCCGAAAAACGGATAATTTTAGCGAAATTTTTATCTTTTTCCTCAATTTACTCGTTTTTTTTCTTCATTTTATGACGAAAATACCGAAAAAAGGGACGAAAACGGATTATTTTAGCGAAATTTCCATTTTTTTCCTCTATTTACTCGATTTTAACTCATTTTATGACTAAATTACCGAAAAAAGGGACGAAAACGGATAATTTTAGCGAAATTTCTATTTTTTCCTCTATTTACTCGTTTTTTTCCTCATTTTATGACGAAATTACCGAAAAAAGGGATGAAAACGGATAAATTTTACAAAATTTCTATTTTTTCCTCTATTTACTCGTTTTTTTTCCTCATTTTATGACGAAATTACCGATAAAAGGGCCGAAAACGGATAATTTTAGCGAAATTTCTATTTTATTCTCTACCTACTCGTTTTTTTTCCTCATTATATGACGAAATTTCCGAAAAAACGGATAATTTTAGCGATATTTCTATTTTTTCCTCTATTTACTCGTTTTTTTTCCTCATTTTATGACGAAATTACCGAAAAAGGGACGAAAAACGGATAATTTTAGCGAAATTTTTACCTTTTTCCTCAATTTACTCGTTTTTTTTCCTCATTTTTGACGAAAATACCGAAAAAAGGTACGAAAAAGGATAATTTAAGCGAAATTTCTATTTTTTTCCTCATTTTATGACGAAATTACCGAAAAAAGGAACGAAAACGGATAATTTTTGCGAAATATCTATTTTTTCCTCTATTTTCTCGTTTTTTTCCTCATTTTATGACGAAATTACCGAAAAAAGGGACGAAAACGGATAATTTTGTGAAATTTCTTTTTTTTCCTCTATTTACTCGATTTTTCCTCATTTTTTGACGAAATTCCCGAAAAAAGGGACAAAAACGGATAAATTTTACAAAATTTCTATTTTTTTTGTCTATTTACTCGTTTTTTTTCCTCATTTTATGACGAAATTACCGAAAATGGGCCGAAAACGGATAATTTTAGCGAAATTTCTATTTATTCCTCTATTTACTTGTCCTTTTCACATCATATTATAATGATATTACTGAGAAAAGGGACGAAAACGGATAATTTTAGTGAAATTTCTATTTTTTCCTCTATATACTTGTTTTTTTTTCCTCATTTTATGACGAAATTACCGAATAAAGGGACGAAAACGGATAATTTTAGCGAAATTTCTATTTTTTCCTCTATTTACTCGTTTTTTTCCTCATTTTATGACGAAATTACCGAAGAAACGGCCGAAAACGGATAATTTTAGCAAAATATCAATGTTTTCCTCTATCTACTCGTTTTTTTTCCTCATTTTATGACGAAAATACCGCAAAAAGGGCCGAAAACGGATAATTTTAGCGAAATTTCTAATTTTTCCTTTATTTACTCGATTTTTTCTCATTTTATGACGAAATTACCGAAAAAAGGGTCGATATCGGATAATTTTAGCGAAATTTCTATTTTTTTCTTCTATTTACTGTTTTTTTTTCCTCATTTTATGACGAAATTACCGAAAAAAGGGACGAAAACGGATAATTTTAGCGAAATTTCTATTTTTCCTCTATTTACTTCTTTTTTTCCTCATTTTATGACAAAATTACCGAAAAAAGGGACGAAAACGGATAAATTTTACAAAATTTCTATTTTTTCCTCTATTTAATCTTTTTTTTTCCTCATTTTATGACGAAATTACCGATAAAAGGGCCGAAAACGGATAATTTTAGCGAAATTTCTATTTTTTCCTCTATTTACTCGTTTTTTTTCCAAATTTTAGGACGAAATTACCGAAAAATGGACGGAAACGGATAATTTTAGCGAAATTTTTCCTCTTTTCCTCAATTTACTCCTTTTTTTTCTCATTTTATGACGAAATTACCAAAAAAGGGACGAAAATGGATAATTTTAGCGTAATTTCTATTTTTTCCTCTATTTACTCGTTTTTTTCCTCATTTTTTGACGTAATTACCGAGAAAAGGGACGAAAACGGATAATTTTAGCGAAATTTTTCTTTTTTTCCTCAATTTACTCCTTTTTTTTCCTCATTTTATGACGAAATTACCATAAAAGGGACGAAAATGGATAATTTTAGCGTAAATTCTATTTTTTTCTCTATTTACTCGTTTTTTTTCCTCATTTTATGTCAAATTTACCGAAAAAATGGACGAAAACGGATAATATTAGCGAAATTTCTATTTTTTCCCTTATTTACTCGTTTTTTTTCCTCATTTTATGACGAAATTACCAAAAAAAAGGACGAAAACGGATAGTTTTAGCAAAATTCCTATTTTTTCCTCTATTTACTCGTTTTTTCTCATTTTTTGACGAAATTAACGAAAAAAGAGACGAAAACGGATAATTTTAGCGAAATTTCTATTTTTTCCTCTATTTTCTCGTTTTTAATCCTAATTTTATCACGAAATTACCAGGAACGGATAATTTTAGCGAAATTTCTATTTTCTTCTCTGTTTTCTCTTTTTTTTCCTAATTTTATTACGAAATTATCGAAAACGGATAATTTTAGCGAAATATCTATTTTTTCCTCTATTTTCTCGTTTTTTTTCCTAATTTTATCACGAAATTACCGAAAAAAAGGACGAAAACGGATAGTTTTAGCAAAATTTCTATTTTTTCCTCTCTTTACTCGTTTTTTTTCCTCATTTAATGACGAAATTACCGAAAAAAAGGACGATAACGGATATTTTTAGCAAAATTTCTATTTTTTCCTCTCTTTACTCGTTTTTTTTCCTAATTTTATCACGAAATTAACGAAAACGGATAATTTTAGCGAAATTTCTATTTTTTTTCTCATTTTATGACGAAATTCCCGAAAAAAGAAACGAAAGCGGATAATTTTAGTGACATTTTTATTTTTTTCCTTCAATTTACTCGTTTTTTTTCCTTATTTTAAGACGAAATTACCGAAAAAAGGGACGAAAAAGGATAATTTTAGCGAAATTTTTATTTTTTTCCTCTATTTACTCGATTTTTTCTCATTTTATCACTAAATTACAAAAAAAAGGACGAAAATGGATAATTTTAGCGAAATTTCTATTTTTTCCTCTATTTACGCGTTATTTTTCCTCATTTTATTACGAAATTACCGAAAAAAGGGCCGAAAACGGATAATTTTAGCGAAATTTCTATTTTTTCCTCTATTTTCTCGTTTTTTTCCTCATTTTATGACGAAATTACCGAAAAAAGGGACGAAAACGGATAATTTTTGTGAAATTTCTATTCTTTCCTCTATTTACTCGATTTTTCCTCATTTTTTGACGAAATTCCAGAAAAAAGGGACAAAAACGGATAATTTTTGTGAAATTTTTATTTTTTTCCTCAATTTACTCGTTATTTTTTCTTTATTTTATGACGAAATTACCGAATAAAGGGACGAAAATGGATAATTTTCGCGAAATTTCTATTTTTTCCTCTATTTACTCGTTTTTTTCCTCATTTTATGACGAAATTACCGAAAAAAGGGACGAAAACGGATAATTTTAGCGAAATTTCTATTTTTTCCTCTATTTACTCGTTTTTTTTCCTTATTTTATGACGAAGATACCGAAAAAAGGGACGAAAACGGATAATTTTAGCAAAATATCTAGGTTTTTCTCTATTTACTCGTTTTTTTTCCTCATTTTATGACGAAAATACCGCAAAAAGGGCCGAAAACGGATAACATTAGCGAGAATTCTATTTTTTCCTCTATTTTCTCGATTTTTTCCTCATTTTATGACGAAATTACCGAAAAAAGGGCCGAAAACGGATAATTTTAGCGAAATTTCTATTTTTTCCTTTATTTACTCGATTTTTTCTCCTTTTATGACGAAATATCCGAAAAAAGGGAAGAAAGCGGATAATTTTAGCGAAATTTCTATTTTTTCCTCTATTTACTCGTTTTTTTTCCTCATTTTATGACGAAATTACCCAAAAAAGGGAAAAAAATGGATAATTTTATGAAATTTCTATTTTTTTCCTCTATTTATTCGTTTTTTTTTCCTCATATTATGACGAAGTTACCGAAAAAAGGGAAGAAAACGGATAATTTAGCGAAATTTCTATTTTATCCTCTACCTACTCGTTTGTTTTCCTCATTTTATGACAAAATTACCGAAGAAACGGCCGAAAACGGATAATTATAGCGATATTTCTATTTTTTCCTCTATTTACTCGTTTTTTTCCTCATTTTATGACGAAGTTACCGAAAAAGGGCCGAAAAACGGATAATTTTAGCGAAATTTTTATCTTTTTCCTCAATTTACTCGTTTTTTTTCCTCATTTTATGACGAAAATACCGAAAAAAAGGACGAAAACGGATTATTTTAGCGAAATTTCCATTTTTTTCCTCTATTTACTCGATTTTATCTCATTTTATGACTAAATTACCGAAAAAAGGGACGAAAACGGATAATTTTAGCGAAATTTCTATTTTTTCCTCTATTTACTCGTTTTTTTCCTCATTTTATGACGAAATTACCGAAGAAACGGCCGAAAACGGATAATTTTAGCGATATTTCTATTTTTTCCTCTATTTACTCGTTTTTTTCCTCATTTTATGACGAAGTTACCGAAAAAGGGCCGAAAAACGGATAATTTTAGCGAAATTTTTATCTTTTTCCTCAATTTACTCGTTTTTTTTCTTCATTTTATGACGAAAATACCGAAAAAAGGGACGAAAACGGATTATTTTAGCGAAATTTCCATTTTTTTCCTCTATTTACTCGATTTTATCTCATTTTATGACTAAATTACCGAAAAAAGGGACGAAAACGGATAATTTTAGCGAAATTTCTATTTTTTCCTCTATTTACTCGTTTTTTTCCTCATTTTATGACGAAATTACCGAAAAAAGGGATGAAAACGGATAAATTTTACAAAATTTCTATTTTTTCCTCTATTTACTCGTTTTTTTTCCTCATTTTATGACGAAATTACCGATAAAAGGGCCGAAAACGGATAATTTTAGCGAAATTTCTATTTTATTCTCTACCTACTCGTTTTTTTTCCTCATTATATGACGAAATTTCCGAAAAAACGGATAATTTTAGCGATATTTCTATTTTTTTCCTCTAATTACTCGTTTTTTTCCTCATTTTATGACGAAATTACCGAAAAAAGGAACGAAAACGGATAATTTTTGCGAGATTTCTATTTTTTCCTATATTTACTCGATATTATCTCATTTTATGACTAAATTACCAAAAAAAGGGACGAAAACGGATAATTTTAGCGAAATTTCTATTTTTTCCTCTATTTACTCGTTTTTTTCTCATTTTATGACGAAATTACCGAAAAAAGGGACGAAAATGGATAATTTTAGCGAAATTTCTATTTTTTTCCTCTATTTACTCGTTTTTTTTCCTCATTTTATGACGAAATTACCGAAAAAGGGACGAAAACGAATAATTTTTGTGAAATTTCTATTTTTTCCTCTATTTACTCGATTTTTTCTCATTTTATGACTAAATTACCGAAAAATGGGACGAAAATGGATAATTTTAGCGAAATTTCTATTTTTTCCTCTATTTTCTCGTTTTTTTCCTCATTTTATGACGAAATTACCGAAAAAAGGGACGAAAACGGATAATTTTTGTGAAATTTCTATTTTTTCCTCTATTTACTCGATTTTTCCTCATTTTTTGACGAAATTCCAGAAAAAAGGGACAAAAACGGATAATTTTTGTGAAATTTTTATTTTTTTCCTCAATTTACTCGTTATTTTTTCTTTATTTTATGACGAAATTACCGAATAAAGGGACGAAAATGGATAATTTTCGCGAAATTTCTATTTTTTCCTCTATTTACTCGTTTTTTTCCTCATTTTATGACGAAGTTACCGAAAAAGGGCCGAAAAACGGATAATTTTAGCGAAATTTTTATCTTTTTCCTCAATTTACTCGTTTTTTTTCTTCATTTTATGACGAAAATACCGAAAAAAAGGACGAAAACGGATTATTTTAGCGAAATTTCCATTTTTTTCCTCTATTTACTCGATTTTATCTCATTTTATGACTAAATTACCGAAAAAAGGGACGAAAACGGATAATTTTAGCGAAATTTCTATTTTTTCCTCTATTTACTCGTTTTTTTCCTCATTTTATGACGAAATTACCGAAGAAACGGCCGAAAACGGATAATTTTAGCGATATTTCTATTTTTTCCTCTATTTACTCGTTTTTTTCCTCATTTTATGACGAAGTTACCGAAAAAGGGCCGAAAAACGGATAATTTTAGCGAAATTTTTATCTTTTTCCTCAATTTACTCGTTTTTTTTCTTCATTTTATGACGAAAATACCGAAAAAAGGGACGAAAACGGATTATTTTAGCGAAATTTCCATTTTTTTCCTCTATTTACTCGATTTTATCTCATTTTATGACTAAATTACCGAAAAAAGGGACGAAAACGGATAATTTTAGCGAAATTTCTATTTTTTCCTCTATTTACTCGTTTTTTTCCTCATTTTATGACGAAATTACCGAAAAAAGGGATGAAAACGGATAAATTTTACAAAATTTCTATTTTTTCCTCTATTTACTCGTTTTTTTTCCTCATTTTATGACGAAATTACCGATAAAAGGGCCGAAAACGGATAATTTTAGCGAAATTTCTATTTTATTCTCTACCTACTCGTTTTTTTTCCTCATTATATGACGAAATTTCCGAAAAAACGGATAATTTTAGCGATATTTCTATTTTTTCCTCTATTTACTCGTTTTTTTTCCTCATTTTATGACGAAATTACCGAAAAAGGGACGAAAAACGGATAATTTTAGCGAAATTTTTACCTTTTTCCTCAATTTACTCGTTTTTTTTCCTCATTTTTGACGAAAATACCGAAAAAAGGTACGAAAAAGGATAATTTAAGCGAAATTTCTATTTTTTTCCTCATTTTATGACGAAATTACCGAAAAAAGGAACGAAAACGGATAATTTTTGCGAAATATCTATTTTTTCCTCTATTTTCTCGTTTTTTTCCTCATTTTATGACGAAATTACCGAAAAAAGGGACGAAAACGGATAATTTTGTGAAATTTCTTTTTTTTCCTCTATTTACTCGATTTTTCCTCATTTTTTGACGAAATTCCCGAAAAAAGGGACAAAAACGGATAAATTTTACAAAATTTCTATTTTTTTTGTCTATTTACTCGTTTTTTTTCCTCATTTTATGACGAAATTACCGAAAATGGGCCGAAAACGGATAATTTTAGCGAAATTTCTATTTATTCCTCTATTTACTTGTCCTTTTCACATCATATTATAATGATATTACTGAGAAAAGGGACGAAAACGGATAATTTTAGTGAAATTTCTATTTTTTCCTCTATATACTTGTTTTTTTTTCCTCATTTTATGACGAAATTACCGAATAAAGGGACGAAAACGGATAATTTTAGCGAAATTTCTATTTTTTCCTCTATTTACTCGTTTTTTTCCTCATTTTATGACGAAATTACCGAAGAAACGGCCGAAAACGGATAATTTTAGCAAAATATCAATGTTTTCCTCTATCTACTCGTTTTTTTTCCTCATTTTATGACGAAAATACCGCAAAAAGGGCCGAAAACGGATAATTTTAGCGAAATTTCTAATTTTTCCTTTATTTACTCGATTTTTTCTCATTTTATGACGAAATTACCGAAAAAAGGGTCGATATCGGATAATTTTAGCGAAATTTCTATTTTTTTCTTCTATTTACTGTTTTTTTTTCCTCATTTTATGACGAAATTACCGAAAAAAGGGACGAAAACGGATAATTTTAGCGAAATTTCTATTTTTCCTCTATTTACTTCTTTTTTTCCTCATTTTATGACAAAATTACCGAAAAAAGGGACGAAAACGGATAAATTTTACAAAATTTCTATTTTTTCCTCTATTTAATCTTTTTTTTTCCTCATTTTATTACGAAATTACCGATAAAAGGGCCGAAAACGGATAATTTTAGCGAAATTTCTATTTTTTCCTCTATTTACTCGTTTTTTTTCCAAATTTTAGGACGAAATTACCGAAAAATGGACGGAAACGGATAATTTTAGCGAAATTTTTCCTCTTTACCTCAATTTACTCCTTTTTTTTCTCATTTTATGACGAAATTACCAAAAAAAGGGACGAAAATGGATAATTTTAGCGTAATTTCTATTTTTCCTCTATTTACTCGTTTTTTTTCCTCATTTTTTGACGTAATTACCGAGAAAGGGACGAAAACGGATAATTTTAGCGAATTTTTTCTTTTTTCCTCAATTTACTCCTTTTTTTTCCTCATTTTATGACGAAATTACCATAAAAGGGACGAAAATGGATAATTTTAGCGTAAATTCTATTTTTTTCTCTATTTACTCGTTTTTTTTCCCTCATTTTATGTCAAATTTACCGAAAAAATGGACCGAAAACGGGATAATATTAGCGAAATTTCTATTTTTTCCCTTATTTACTCGTTTTTTTTCCTCATTTTATGACGAAATTACCAAAAAAAAGGACGAAAACGGATAGTTTTAGCAAAATTCCTATTTTTTTCCTCTATTTACTCGTTTTTTCTCATTTTTGACGAAATTAACGAAAAAGAGACGAAAACGGATAATTTTAGCGAAATTTCTATTTTTTCCTCTATTTTCTCGTTTTTAATCCTAATTTTATCACGAAATTACCAGGAACGGATAATTTTAGCGAAATTTCTATTTTCTTCTCTGTTTTCTCTTTTTTTTTCCTAATTTTATTACGAAATTATCGAAAACGGATAATTTTAGCGAAATATCTTTTTCCTCTATTTTCTCGTTTTTTTTCCTAATTTTATCACGAAATTACCGAAAAAAAGGACGAAAACGGATAGTTTTAGCAAAATTTCTATTTTTTCCTCTCTTTACTCGTTTTTTTTCCTCATTTAATGACGAAATTACCGAAAAAAAGGACGATAACGGATATTTTTAGCAAAATTTCTATTTTTTCCTCTCTTTACTCGTTTTTTTCCTAATTTTATCACGAAATTAACGAAAACGGATAATTTTAGCGAAATTTCTATTTTTTTTCTCATTTTATGACGAAATTCCCGAAAAAAGAAACGAAAGCGGATAATTTTAGTGACATTTTTATTTTTTTCCTTCAATTTACTCGTTTTTTTTCCTTATTTTAAGACGAAATTACCGAAAAAAGGGACGAAAAAGGATAATTTTAGCGAAATTTTTATTTTTTTCCTCTATTTACTCGATTTTTTCTCATTTTATCACTAAATTACAAAAAAAAGGACGAAAATGGATAATTTTAGCGAAATTTCTATTTTTTCCTCTATTTACGCGTTATTTTTCCTCATTTTATTACGAAATTACCGAAAAAAGGGCCGAAAACGGATAATTTTAGCGAAATTTCTATTTTTTCCTCTATTTTCTCGTTTTTTTCCTCATTTTATGACGAAATTACCGAAAAAAGGGACGAAAACGGATAATTTTTGTGAAATTTCTATTCTTTCCTCTATTTACTCGATTTTTCCTCATTTTTTGACGAAATTCCAGAAAAAAGGGACAAAAACGGATAATTTTTGTGAAATTTTTATTTTTTTCCTCAATTTACTCGTTATTTTTTCTTTATTTTATGACGAAATTACCGAATAAAGGGACGAAAATGGATAATTTTCGCGAAATTTCTATTTTTTCCTCTATTTACTCGTTTTTTTCCTCATTTTATGACGAAATTACCGAAAAAAGGGACGAAAACGGATAATTTTAGCGAAATTTCTATTTTTTCCTCTATTTACTCGTTTTTTTTCCTTATTTTATGACGAAGATACCGAAAAAAAGGGACGAAAACGGATAATTTTAGCAAAATATCTAGGTTTTTCTCTATTTACTCGTTTTTTTTCCTCATTTTATGACGAAAATACCGCAAAAAGGGCCGAAAACGGATAACATTAGCGAGAATTCAATTTTTTCCTCTATTTTCTCGATTTTTTCCTCATTTTATGACGAAATTACCGAAAAAAGGGCCGAAAACGGATAATTTTAGCGAAATTTCTATTTTTTCCTTTATTTACTCGATTTTTTCTCCTTTTATGACGAAATTGCCGAAAAAAGGGAAGAAAGCGGATAATTTTAGCGAAATTTCTATTTTTTCCTCTATTTACTCGTTTTTTTTCCTCATTTTATGACGAAATTACCCAAAAAAGGGAAAAAAATGGATAATTTTATGAAATTTCTATTTTTTTCCTCTATTTATTCGTTTTTTTTTCCTCATATTATGACGAAGTTACCGAAAAAAGGGAAGAAAACGGATAATTTAGCGAAATTTCTATTTTATCCTCTACCTACTCGTTTGTTTTCCTCATTTTATGACAAAATTACCGAAGAAACGGCCGAAAACGGATAATTATAGCGATATTTCTATTTTTTCCTCTATTTACTCGTTTTTTTCCTCATTTTATGACGAAGTTACCGAAAAAGGGCCGAAAAACGGATAATTTTAGCGAAATTTTTATCTTTTTCCTCAATTTACTCGTTTTTTTTCCTCATTTTATGACGAAAATACCGAAAAAAAGGACGAAAACGGATTATTTTAGCGAAATTTCCATTTTTTTCCTCTATTTACTCGATTTTATCTCATTTTATGACTAAATTACCGAAAAAAGGGACGAAAACGGATAATTTTAGCGAAATTTCTATTTTTTCCTCTATTTACTCGTTTTTTTCCTCATTTTATGACGAAATTACCGAAGAAACGGCCGAAAACGGATAATTTTAGCGATATTTCTATTTTTTCCTCTATTTACTCGTTTTTTTCCTCATTTTATGACGAAGTTACCGAAAAAGGGCCGAAAAACGGATAATTTTAGCGAAATTTTTATCTTTTTCCTCAATTTACTCGTTTTTTTTCTTCATTTTATGACGAAAATACCGAAAAAAGGGACGAAAACGGATTATTTTAGCGAAATTTCCATTTTTTTCCTCTATTTACTCGATTTTATCTCATTTTATGACTAAATTACCGAAAAAAGGGACGAAAACGGATAATTTTAGCGAAATTTCTATTTTTTCCTCTATTTACTCGTTTTTTTCCTCATTTTATGACGAAATTACCGAAAAAAGGGATGAAAACGGATAAATTTTACAAAATTTCTATTTTTTCCTCTATTTACTCGTTTTTTTTCCTCATTTTATGACGAAATTACCGATAAAAGGGCCGAAAACGGATAATTTTAGCGAAATTTCTATTTTATTCTCTACCTACTCGTTTTTTTTCCTCATTATATGACGAAATTTCCGAAAAAACGGATAATTTTAGCGATATTTCTATTTTTTCCTCTATTTACTCGTTTTTTTTCCTCATTTTATGACGAAATTACCGAAAAAGGGACGAAAAACGGATAATTTTAGCGAAATTTTTACCTTTTTCCTCAATTTACTCGTTTTTTTTCCTCATTTTTGACGAAAATACCGAAAAAAGGTACGAAAAAGGATAATTTAAGCGAAATTTCTATTTTTTTCCTCATTTTATGACGAAATTACCGAAAAAAGGAACGAAAACGGATAATTTTTGCGAAATATCTATTTTTTCCTCTATTTACTCGATTTTATCTCATTTTATGACTAAATTTCCGAAAAAAGGGACGAAAACGGATAATTTTGTGAAATTTCTATTTTTTCCTCTATTTACTCGATTTTTTCTCATTTTATGACTAAATTACCGAAAAAAGGGACGAAAATGGATAATTTTAGCGAAATTCCTATTTTTTCCTCTATTTTCTCGTTTTTTTCCTCATTTTATGACGAAATTACCGAAAAAAGGGACGAAAACGGATAATTTTGTGAAATTTCTTTTTTTTCCTCTATTTACTCGATTTTTCCTCATTTTTTGACGAAATTCCCGAAAAAAGGGACAAAAACGGATAAATTTTACAAAATTTCTATTTTTTTTGTCTATTTACTCGTTTTTTTTTCCTCATTTTATGACGAAATTACCGAAAATGGGCCGAAAACGGATAATTTTAGCGAAATTTCTATTTATTCCTCTATTTACTTGTCCTTTTCACATCATATTATAATGATATTACTGAGAAAAGGGACGAAAACGGATAATTTTAGTGAAATTTCTATTTTTTCCTCTATATACTTGTTTTTTTTTCCTCATTTTATGACGAAATTACCGAATAAAGGGACGAAAACGGATATTTTTCGCGAAATTTCTATTTTTTCCTCTATTTACTCGTTTTTTTTCCTTATTTTATGACGAAGATACCGAAAAAAGGGACGAAAACGGATAATTTTAGCAAAATATCTATGTTTTCCTCTATCTACTCGTTTTTTTTCCTCATTTTATGACGAAAATACCGCAAAAAGGGCCGAAAACGGATAATTTTAGCGAAATTTTTCCTCTTTACCTCAATTTACTCCTTTTTTTTCTCATTTTATGACGAAATTACAAAAAAAGGGTCGAAAATGGAAAATTTTAGCGTAATTTTTATTTTTTCCTCTATTTACTTGTTTTTTTCCTAATTTTTTGACGAAATTACCGAGAAAAGGGACGAAAACGGACAATTTTAGCGAAATTTTTCTTTTATTCCTCAATTTACTCCTTTTTTTTCCTCATTTTATGACGAAATTACCAAAAAAGGGACGAAAATGGATAATTTTAGCGTAATTTCTATTTTTTCCTCTATTTACTCGTTTTTTTTCCTCATTTTATGTCAAATTTACTGAAAAAAGGGACGAAAACGGATAATTTTAGCGAAATTTCTATTTTTTCCCTTATTTACTCGTTGTTTTTTCCTCATTTTATGACGAAATTACCGAAAAAAAGGACGAAAACGGATAGTTTTAGCAAAATTTCTATTTTTTCCTCTAATTACTCGTATTTTTCTCATTTTTTGACGAAATTAACGAAAAAAGAGACGAAAACGGATAATTTTAGCGAAATTTCTATTTTTTCCTCTATTTTCTCGTTTTTTTTCCTAATTTTATCACGAAATTACCAGAAACGGATAATTTTAGCGAAATTTCTATTTTTTTCTCTGTTTTCTCTTTTTTTTCCTAATTTTATCACGAAATTATCGAAAACGGATAATTTTAGCGAAATTTCTTTTTTTTCCTCTATTTTCTAGTTTTTTTTTCCTAATATTATCACGAAATTATCGAAAACGGATAATTTTAGCGAAATTTCTATTTTTTTCTCAATTTATGACGAAATTCCCGAAAAAAGAGACGAAAGCAAATAATTTTAGTGACATTTTTATTTTTTTCCTTCAATTTACTCGATTTTTTCTCATTTTATGACTAAATTACAAAAAAAGGGACGAAAACGGATAATTTTAGCGAAATTTCTATTTTTTTCCTCTATTTACTCGTTTTTTTCCTCATTTTATGACGAAATTACCAGAAAAAAGGGACGAAAACGGAAATTTTAGCGAAATTTTATTTTTTTCCTCAATTTTCACGTTTTTTTCCTCCTTTTATGACAAAATTACCGAAAAAAGGGACGAAAACGGATAATTTTAGCGAAATTTCTATTTTTTCTCTATTTACTCGTTTTTTCCTCATTTTATGACGAAATTACCGAAAAAAGGGCCTAAAACGGATAATTTTAACGATATTTCTATTTTTTCCTCTATTTACTCGTTTTTTTCCCTCATTTTTTGACGAAATTACCGAGAAAAGGGACGAAAACGGATAATTTTAGCGAAATTTTTTTTTCTTTTTATGACGAAATTCCCGAAAAAAGGGACAAAAACGGATAATTATTGTGAAATTGTTATTTTTTTCTTCAATTTACTCGTTTTTTTTTCTTTATTTTATGACTAAATTTCCGAAAAAAGGTACGAAAACGGATAAATTTTACAAAATTTCTATATTTTCCTCTATTTACTCGTTTTTTTTCCTCATTTTATGACGAAATTACCGAAAAAAGGGCCAAAAACGGATAATTTTAGCGAAATTTCTATTTTTTCCTCTATTTACTCGTTTTTTCCAAATTTTATGACGAAATTACCAAAAAATGGGCCGTAAACGGATAATTTTAGCGAAATTTCTATTTTTTCCTTTATTACTCGATTTTTTCTCATTTTATGACGAAATTACCGAAAAAAGGGTCGAAAATGGATAATTTTAGCGTAATTTCTATTTTTTCCTTTATTTACTCGTTTTTTTTCCTCATTTTTTGACGAAATAACCGAGAAAAGGGACGAAAACGGATAATTTTAGCGAAATTTTTTTTTTCCTCAATTTACTCCTTTTTTTTTTCTCATTTTATGACGAAATTACCAAAAAAGGGACGAAAAAGGATAATTTTAGCGTAATTTCTATTTTTTCCTCTATTTACTCGTTTTTTTTTCCTCATTTTATGTCAAATTTACCGAAAAAAGGGACGAAAACGGATAATTTTAGCGAAATTTCTATTTTTTCCTCTATTTACTCGTTTTTTTTCCTCATTTAATGACGAAATTACCGAAAAAAAGGACGAAAACGGATAGTTTTAGCAAAATTTCTATTTTTTCCTCTATTTACTCGTTATTTTCTCATTTTTTGACGAAATTAACGAAAAAAGAGACGAAAACGGATAATTTTAGCGAAATTTCTATTTTTCCTCCATTTTCTCGTTTTTTTTCCTAATTTTATCACGAAATTAACGAAAACGGATAATTTTAGCGAAATGTCTATTTTGTTTCTCATTTTATGACGAAATTCCCGAAAAAAGAAACGAAAGCGGATAATTTTAGTGACATTTTTATTTTTTTCCTTCAATTTACTCGTTTTTTTTCCTTATTTTATGACGAAATTACCGTAAAAAGGGACGAAAACGGATAATTTTAGCGAAATTTCTATTTTTTTCCTCTATTTACTTGTTTTTTTTCCTCATTTTTTGACTAAATTACCGAAGAAAGGGACGAAAAGGATAATTTTAGCGAAATTTTTATTTTTTTCCTCTATTTACTCGTTTTTTTCCTCATTTTATGACAAATTTATCGAAAAAAGCAACGAAAACGGATAATTTTAGCGAAATTTTAATTTTTTTCCTCAATTTACTCGTTTTTTTCCTCATTTTATGACAAATTTACCGAAAAAAGGGACGAAAACGGATAATTTTATGGAAATATCGATTTTTTCCTCTATTTTCTCGTATTTTCCTCATTTTATGACAAATTTACCGAAAAAAGCAACGAAAACGGATAATTTTAGCGAAATTTTAATTTTTTTCCTCAATTTACACGTTTTTTTTCCTCCTTTTATGACGAAATTACCGAAAAAAGGGACGAAAACGGATAATTATAGCGAAATATCTATTTTTTCCTCTATTTACTCGTTTTTTGCCTCATTTTATGACGAAATTACCGAAAAAAGGGCCGAAAACGGATAATTTTAGCGAAATTTCTATTTTTTCCTCTATTTACTCGTTTTTTTCCCTCATTTTTTGACGAAATTACCGAAAAAAGGGCCGAAAACGGATTATTTTAGCGAAATTTCTATTTTTTCCTTTATTTACTCGATTTTTTCTCATTTTATGACGAAATTACCGAAAAAAGGGACGAAAGCGGATAATTTTAGCGAAATTTCTATTTTTTCCTCTATTTACTCGTTTTTTTCCTCATTTTATGACGAAATTACCGAAAAAAGGGACGAAAATGGATAATTTTAGCGAAATTTCTATTTTTTCCTCTATTTACTCGTTCCTTTTCTCATCATTTTATGTTGATATTACCGAGAAAAGGGACGAAAACGGATAATTTTAGTGAAATTTAATATTTTTTCCTCTATTTACTCGTTTTTTTCCCTCATTTTATGATGAATTTACCGAAAAAAGGGACGAAAACGGATAATTTTTGCGATATTTATATTTTTTCCACATTTACTCGTTTTTTTCCTCATTTTATGACGAAATTACCTATAAAAGGGCCGAAAACGGATAATTTTAGCGAAAGTTCTATTTTTTCCTCTATTTACTCGTTTTTTTTCCAAATTTTAGGACGAAATTACCGAAAAAAGGGACGGAAACGGATAATTTTAGCGAAATTTTTCTTCTTTTCCTCAATTTACTCCTTTTTTTTCTCATTTTATGACGAAATTACCAAAAAAGGGACGAAAATGGATAATTTTAGCGTAATTTATATTTTTTCCTCTATTTACTCGTTTTTTTCCTCATTTTTTGACGAAATTACCGAGAAAAGGGACGAAAACGGATAATTTTAGCGAAATTTTTCTTTTTTTCCTCAATTTATTCCTTTTTTCCCTCATTTTATGACGAAATTTCCAAAAAAGGGACGAAAACGGATAGTTTTAAGAAAAATTTCTATTTTTTCCTCTATTTTCTCGTTTTTTTTTCCTAATTTTATCACGAAATTACCAGGAACGGATAATTTTAGCGAAATTTCTATTTTTTTCTCTGTTTTCTCTTTTTTTTCCTAATTTTATCACGAAATTACCGAAAACGGATAATTTTAGCGAAATTTCTATTTTTTCCTCTATTAACTCTTTTTTTTTCCTCATTTTATGACGAAATTACCGAAAAAAGGAACGAAAACGGATAATTTTAGCGAAATTTCTATTTTTTTCTCTATTTACTCGTTTTTTTCTCATTTTATGACGTAATTACCGAAAAAAGGGCCGAAAACGGATAATTTTAGCGAAATTTCTATTTTTTCCTCTATTTACTCGTTCCTTTTCTCATCATT
Organism: Sympetrum striolatum; assembly: GCA_947579665.1. Lineage (NCBI taxonomy): Eukaryota > Metazoa > Arthropoda > Insecta > Odonata > Libellulidae > Sympetrum > Sympetrum striolatum. The sequence continues at coordinate 21,918 of CANPUZ010000252.1, forward strand.
TTATGTTGATATTACCGAGAAAAGGGACGAAAACGGATAATTTTAGTGAAATTTAATATTTTTTCTTCTATTTACTCGTTTTTTTCCTCATTTTTTGACGAAATTACCGAGAAAAGGGACGAAAAAAGATAATTTTAGCGAAATTTTTCTTTTTTTCCTCAATTTACTCCTTTTTTCCCTCATTTTATGACGAAATTTCCAAAAAAGGGACGAAAACGGATAGTTTTAAGAAAAATTTCTATTTTTTCCTCTATTTTCTCGTTTTTTTTTCCTAATTTTATCACGAAATTACCGAAAACGGATAATTTTAGCGAAATTTCTATTTTTTCCTCTATTTTCTCGTTTTTTATTCCTAATTTTATCACGTAACGAAAACAGATAATTTTAGCGAAATTTCTATTTTTTTTCTCATTTTATGACGAAATTCCCGAAAAAAGAGACGAAAGCAAATAATTTTAGTGACATTTTTATTTTTTTCTTCAATTTCCTATTTTTTTTCCTTATTTTATGACGAAATTACCGTAAAAAGGGACGAAAAAGGATAATTTTAGCGAAATTTCTATTTTTTTCCTCTATTTACTTGTTTTTTTTCCTCATCTTATGACTAAATTACCGAAAAAAGGGACGAAAAAGGATAATTTTAGTGAAATTTTTATTTTTTTCCTCTAATTACTCGATTTTTTTCCTCATTTTTTGACGAAATTACCGAAAAAAGGGACGAAAATGGATAATTTTTGCGAATTTTCTATTTTTTCCTCTATTTACTCGATTTTTTCTCATTTTTTGACGAAATAACGAAAAAACAGACGAAAACGGATAATTTTAGCGAAATTTCTATTTTTTCCTCTATTTTCTCGTTTTTAATCCTAATTTTATCACGAAATTACCAGGAACGGATAATTTTAGCGAAATTTCTATTTTCTTCTCTGTTTTCTCTTTTTTTTCCTAATTTTATCACGAAATTATCGAAAACGGATAATTTTAGCGAAATATCTATTTTTTCCTCTATTTTCTCGTTTTTTTCCCTAATTTTATCATGAAATTACCGAAAAAAAGGACGAAAACGGATAGTTTTAGCAAAATTTCTATTTTTTCCTCTCTTTACTCGTTTTTTTACCTCATTTTATGACGAAATTACCGAAAAAAAGGGACGAAAACGGATAGTTTTAGCAAAATTTTTATTTTTTCCTCTCTTTACTCGTTTTTTTTTCCTAATTTTATCACGAAATTAACGAAAACGGATAATTTTAGCGAAATTTCTATTTTTTTTCTCATTTTATGACGAAATTCCCGAAAAAAGAAACGAAAGCGGATAATTTTAGTGACATTTTTATTTTTTTCCTTCAATTTACTCGTTTTTTTTTCCTTATTTTATGACGAAATTACCGTAAAAAGGGACGAAAACGGATAATTTTAGCGAAATTTCTATTTTTTTTCCTCTATTTACTTGTTTTTTTTCCTCATTTTTTGACTAAATTACCGAAAAAAGGGACGAAAAAGGATAATTTTAGCGAAATTTTTATTTTTTTCCTCTATTTACTCGATTTTTTCTCATTTTATCACTAAATTACAAAAAAAAGGACGAAAATGGATAATTTTAGGGAAATTTCTATTTTTTCCTCTATTTACGCGTTTTTTTTCCTCATTTTATGACGAAATTACCGAAAAAAGGGCCGAAAACGGATAATTTTAGCGAAATTTTAATTTTTTCCTCTATTTACTCGTTTTTTTCCATCATTTTTGACGAAATTACCGAAAAAAGGGACGAAAACGGAAAATTTTAGGGAATTTTTTTTTTATGACGAAATTCCCTAAAAAAGGGACAAAAAAGGATAATTTTTGTGAATTTGTTATTTTTTTCCTCAATTTACTCGTTTTTTTTTCTTTATTTTATGACTAAATTTCCGAAAAAAGGGACGAAAACGGATAAATTTTACAAAATTTCTATATTTTCCTCTATTTACTCGATCTTTTTCCTTATTTTATGACGAAATTACCGAAAAGGGCCGAGAACGGATAATTTTATCGAAATTTCCTTTTTTTCCTTTATTTACTCGATTTTTTCTCATTTTATGACGAAATTACCAAAAAAAGGGACGAAAGCGGATAATTTTAGCGAAATTTCTATTTTTTCCTCTATTTACTCGTTTTTTTCCTCATTTATGACGAAATTACCGAAAAAAGGGACGAAAATGGATAATTTTAGCGAAATTTTTATTTTTTTCCTCTATTTACTCGATTTTTTCTCATTTTATCACTTAAGTACAAAAAAAGGGACGAAAACGGATAATTTTAGCGAAATTTCTATTTTTTCCTCTATTTACTCGTTTTTTTTCCTCATTTTATGACGAAATTACCGAAAAAAGGGACGAAAACGGATAATTTTAGCGAAATTTTATTTTTTTCCTCAATTTACACGTTTTTTTTCCTCCTTTCATGACGAAATTACCGAAAAAAGGACGAAAACGGATAATTTTAGCGAAATTTCTATTTTTTCCTCTACCTACCCGTTTTTTTTCCTCATTTTATGACGAAATTACCGAAAAAACGGCCGAAAGCGGATAATTTTAGGGATATTTCTATTTTTTCCTCTATTAACTCGTTTTTTTTCCTCATTTTATGACGAAATTACCGAAAAAAGGAACGAAAACGGATAATTTTAGCGAAATTTCTATTTTTTCCTCTATTTACTCGTTCCTTTTCTCATCATTTTATAATGATATTACCGAGAAAAGGGACGAAAATGGATAATTTTAGTGAAATTTAATATTTTTTCCTCTATTCACTGTTTTTTTTCCTCATTTTATGACGAAATTACCGAAAAAAGGGACGAAAACGGATAAATTTTACAAAATTTCTATTTTTTCCACTATTTACTCGTTTTTTTCCTCATTTTATGACGAAATTACCGATAAAAGGGCCGAAAACGGATAATTTTAGCGAAATTTCTATTTATTTCCTCTATTTACTCAATTATTTTCCAAATTTTAGGACGAAATTACCGAAAAAAGGGACGGAAACGGATAATTTTAGCGAAATTTTTCCTCTTTTCCTCAATTTACTCCTTTTTTTTCTCATTTTATGACGAAATTACCAAAAAAGGGACGAAAATGGATAATTTTAGCGAAATTTCTATTTTTTCCTTTATTACTCGATTTTTTCTCATTTTATGACGAAATTACCGAAAAAAGGGTCGAAAATGGATAATTTTAGCGTAATTTCTATTTTTTCCTTTATTTACTCGTTTTTTTTCCTCATTTTTTGACGAAATAACCGAGAAAAGGGACGAAAACGGATAATTTTAGCGAAATTTTTTTTTTCCTCAATTTACTCCTTTTTTTTTTCTCATTTTATGACGAAATTACCAAAAAAGGGACGAAAAAGGATAATTTTAGCGTAATTTCTATTTTTTCCTCTATTTACTCGTTTTTTTTTCCTCATTTTATGTCAAATTTACCGAAAAAAGGGACGAAAACGGATAATTTTAGCGAAATTTCTATTTTTTCCTCTATTTACTCGTTTTTTTTCCTCATTTAATGACGAAATTACCGAAAAAAAGGACGAAAACGGATAGTTTTAGCAAAATTTCTATTTTTTCCTCTATTTACTCGTTATTTTCTCATTTTTTGACGAAATTAACGAAAAAAGAGACGAAAACGGATAATTTTAGCGAAATTTCTATTTTTCCTCCATTTTCTCGTTTTTTTTCCTAATTTTATCACGAAATTAACGAAAACGGATAATTTTAGCGAAATGTCTATTTTGTTTCTCATTTTATGACGAAATTCCCGAAAAAAGAAACGAAAGCGGATAATTTTAGTGACATTTTTATTTTTTTCCTTCAATTTACTCGTTTTTTTTCCTTATTTTATGACGAAATTACCGTAAAAAGGGACGAAAACGGATAATTTTAGCGAAATTTCTATTTTTTTCCTCTATTTACTTGTTTTTTTTCCTCATTTTTTGACTAAATTACCGAAGAAAGGGACGAAAAGGATAATTTTAGCGAAATTTTTATTTTTTTCCTCTATTTACTCGTTTTTTTTCCTCATTTTATGACAAATTTATCGAAAAAAGCAACGAAAACGGATAATTTTAGCGAAATTTTAATTTTTTTCCTCAATTTACTCGTTTTTTTCCTCATTTTATGACAAATTTACCGAAAAAAGGGACGAAAACGGATAATTTTATGGAAATATCGATTTTTTCCTCTATTTTCTCGTATTTTCCTCATTTTATGACAAATTTACCGAAAAAAGCAACGAAAACGGATAATTTTAGCGAAATTTTAATTTTTTTCCTCAATTTACACGTTTTTTTCCTCCTTTTATGACGAAATTACCGAAAAAAGGGACGAAAACGGATGATTATAGCGAAATATCTATTTTTTCCTCTATTTACTCGTTTTTTTCCTCATTTTATGACGAAATTACCGAAAAAAGGGCCGAAAACGGATAATTTTAGCGAAATTTCTATTTTTTCCTCTATTTACTCGTTTTTTTCCCTCATTTTTTGACGAAATTACCGAAAAAAGGGCCGAAAACGGATTATTTTAGCGAAATTTCTATTTTTTCCTTTATTTACTCGATTTTTTCTCATTTTATGACGAAATTACCGAAAAAACGGACGAAAATGGATAATTTTAGCGAAATTTCTATTTTTTCCTCTATTTACTCGTTCCTTTTCTCATCATTTTATGTTGATATTACCGAGAAAAGGGACGAAAACGGATAATTTTAGTGAAATTTAATATTTTTTCCTCTATTTACTCGTTTTTTTCCCTCATTTTATGATGAATTTACCGAAAAAAGGGACGAAAACGGATAATTTTTGCGATATTTATATTTTTTCCACATTTACTCGTTTTTTTCCTCATTTTATGACGAAATTACCTATAAAAGGGCCGAAAACGGATAATTTTAGCGAAAGTTCTATTTTTTCCTCTATTTACTCGTTTTTTTTCCAAATTTTAGGACGAAATTACCGAAAAAAGGGACGGAAACGGATAATTTTAGCGAAATTTTTCTTCTTTTCCTCAATTTACTCCTTTTTTTTCTCATTTTATGACGAAATTACCAAAAAAGGGACGAAAATGGATAATTTTAGCGTAATTTATATTTTTTCCTCTATTTACTCGTTTTTTTCCTCATTTTTTGACGAAATTACCGAGAAAAGGGACGAAAACGGATAATTTTAGCGAAATTTTTCTTTTTTTCCTCAATTTATTCCTTTTTTCCCTCATTTTATGACGAAATTTCCAAAAAAGGGACGAAAACGGATAGTTTTAAGAAAAATTTCTATTTTTTCCTCTATTTTCTCGTTTTTTTTTCCTAATTTTATCACGAAATTACCAGGAACGGATAATTTTAGCGAAATTTCTATTTTTTTCTCTGTTTTCTCTTTTTTTTCCTAATTTTATCACGAAATTACCGAAAACGGATAATTTTAGCGAAATTTCTATTTTTTCCTCTATTAACTCTTTTTTTTTCAAATTTTATGACGAAATTACCGAAAAAAGGAACGAAAACGGATAATTTTAGCGAAATTTCTATTTTTTTCTCTATTTACTCGTTTTTTTCCCATTTTATGACGTAATTACCGAAAAAAGGGCCGAAAACGGATAATTTTAGCGAAATTTCTATTTTTTCCTCTATTTACTCGTTCCTTTTCTCATCATTTTATGTTGATATTACCGAGAAAAGGGACGAAAACGGATAATTTTAGTGAAATTTAATATTTTTTCTTCTATTTACTCGTTTTTTTCCTCATTTTTTGACGAAATTACCGAGAAAAGGGACGAAAAATGATAATTTTAGCGAAATTTTTCTTTTTTTCCTCAATTTACTCCTTTTTTCCCTCATTTTATGACGAAATTTCCAAAAAAGGGACGAAAACGGATAGTTTTAAGAAAAATTTCTATTTTTTCCTCTATTTTCTCGTTTTTTTTTCCTAATTTTATCACGAAATTACCGAAAACGGATAATTTTAGCGAAATTTCTATTTTTTCCTCTATTTTCTCGTTTTTTATTCCTAATTTTATCACGTAACGAAAACAGATAATTTTAGCGAAATTTCTATTTTTTTTCTCATTTTATGACGAAATTCCCGAAAAAAGAGACGAAAGCAAATAATTTTAGTGACATTTTTATTTTTTTCTTCAATTTCCTATTTTTTTTCCTTATTTTATGACGAAATTACCGTAAAAAGGGACGAAAAAGGATAATTTTAGCGAAATTTCTATTTTTTTCCTCTATTTACTTGTTTTTTTTCCTCATCTTATGACTAAATTACCGAAAAAAGGGACGAAAAAGGATAATTTTAGTGAAATTTTTATTTTTTTCCTCTAATTACTCGATTTTTTTCCTCATTTTTTGACGAAATTACCGAAAAAAGGGACGAAAATGGATAATTTTTGCGAATTTTCTATTTTTTCCTCTATTTACTCGATTTTTTCTCATTTTTGACGAAATAACGAAAAAACAGACGAAAACGGATAATTTTAGCGAAATTTCTATTTTTTCCTCTATTTTCTCGTTTTTAATCCTAATTTTATCACGAAATTACCAGGAACGGATAATTTTAGCGAAATTTCTATTTTCTTCCCTGTTTTCTCTTTTTTTTCCTAATTTTATCACGAAATTATCGAAAACGGATAATTTTAGCGAAATATCTATTTTTTCCTCTATTTTCTCGTTTTTTTCCCTAATTTTATCATGAAATTACCGAAAAAAAGGACGAAAACGGATAGTTTTAGCAAAATTTCTATTTTTTCCTCTCTTTACTCGTTTTTTTACCTCATTTTATGACGAAATTACCGAAAAAAAGGACGAAAACGGATAGTTTTAGCAAAATTTTTATTTTTTCCTCTCTTTACTCGTTTTTTTTCCTAATTTTATCACGAAATTAACGAAAACGGATAATTTTAGCGAAATTTCTATTTTTTTTCTCATTTTATGACGAAATTCCCGAAAAAAGAAACGAAAGCGGATAATTTTAGTGACATTTTTATTTTTTTCCTTCAATTTACTCGTTTTTTTTCCTTATTTTATGACGAAATTACCGTAAAAAGGGACGAAAACGGATAATTTTAGCGAAATTTCTATTTTTTTCCTCTATTTACTTGTTTTTTTTTCCTCATTTTTTGACTAAATTACCGAAAAAAGGGACGAAAAAGGATAATTTTAGCGAAATTTTTATTTTTTTCCTCTATTTACTCGATTTTTTCTCATTTTATCACTAAATTACAAAAAAAAGGACGAAAATGGATAATTTTAGGGAAATTTCTATTTTTTCCTCTATTTACGCGTTTTTTTTCCTCATTTTATGACGAAATTACCGAAAAAAGGGCCGAAAACGGATAATTTTAGCGAAATTTTAATTTTTTCCTCTATTTACTCGTTTTTTTCCATCATTTTTGACGAAATTACCGAAAAAAGGGACGAAAACGGAAAATTTTAGGGAATTTTTTTTTTATGACGAAATTCCCTAAAAAAGGGACAAAAAAGGATAATTTTTGTGAATTTGTTATTTTTTTCCTCAATTTACTCGTTTTTTTTTCTTTATTTTATGACTAAATTTCCGAAAAAAGGGACGAAAACGGATAAATTTTACAAAATTTCTATATTTTCCTCTATTTACTCGATCTTTTTCCTTATTTTATGACGAAATTACCGAAAAGGGCCGAGAACGGATAATTTTATCGAAATTTCCTTTTTTTCCTTTATTTACTCGATTTTTTCTCATTTTATGACGAAATTACCAAAAAAAGGGACGAAAGCGGATAATTTTAGCGAAATTTCTATTTTTTCCTCTATTTACTCGTTTTTTTCCTCATTTTATGACGAAATTACCGAAAAAAGGGACGAAAATGGATAATTTTAGCGAAATTTTTATTTTTTTCCTCTATTTACTCGATTTTTTCTCATTTTATCACTTAAGTACAAAAAAAGGGACGAAAACGGATAATTTTAGCGAAATTTCTATTTTTTCCTCTATTTACTCGTTTTTTTTCCTCATTTTATGACGAAATTACCGAAAAAAGGGACGAAAACGGATAATTTTAGCGAAATTTTATTTTTTTCCTCAATTTACACGTTTTTTTCCTCCTTTCATGACGAAATTACCGAAAAAAGGGACGAAAACGGATAATTTTAGCGAAATTTCTATTTTTTCCTCTACCTACCCGTTTTTTTTCCTCATTTTATGACGAAATTACCGAAAAAACGGCCGAAAGCGGATAATTTTAGGGATATTTCTATTTTTTCCTCTATTAACTCGTTTTTTTTCCTCATTTTATGACGAAATTACCGAAAAAAGGAACGAAAACGGATAATTTTAGCGAAATTTCTATTTTTTCCTCTATTTACTCGTTCCTTTTCTCATCATTTTATAATGATATTACCGAGAAAAGGGACGAAAATGGATAATTTTAGTGAAATTTAATATTTTTTCCTCTATTCACTGTTTTTTTTCCTCATTTTATGACGAAATTACCGAAAAAAGGGACGAAAACGGATAAATTTTACAAATTTTCTATTTTTTCCACTATTTACTCGTTTTTTTCCTCATTTTATGACGAAATTACCGATAAAAGGGCCGAAAACGGATAATTTTAGCGAAATTTCTATTTATTTCCTCTATTTACTCAATTATTTTCCAAATTTTAGGACGAAATTACCGAAAAAAGGGACGGAAACGGATAATTTTAGCGAAATTTTTCCTCTTTTCCTCAATTTACTCCTTTTTTTTCTCATTTTATGACGAATTTACAAAAAAAGGGTCAAAAATGGATAATTTTAGCGTAATTTCAATTTTTTCCTCTATTTACTCGTTTTTTTCCTAATTTTTTGACGAAATTACCGAGAAAAGGGACGAAAACGGATAATTTTAGCGAAATTTTTCTTTTATTCCTCAATTTACTCCTTTTTTTTCCTCATTTTATGACGAAATTACCAAAAAAGGGACGAAAATGGATAATTTTAGCGTAATTTCTATTTTTTCCTCTATTTACTCGTTTTTTTTCCTCATTTTATGTCAAATTTACTGAAAAAAGGGACGAAAACGGATAATTTTAGCGAAATTTCTATTCTTTCCCTTATTTACTCGTTTTTTTTTCCTCATTTTATGACGAAATTAACGAAAAAAGAGACGAAAACGGATAATTTTAGCGAAATTTCTATTTTTACCTCTATTTTCTCGTTTTTTTTCCTAATTTTATCACGAAATTACCAGGAACGGATAATTTTAGCGAAATTTGTATTTTTTTCTCTGTTTTCTCTTTTTTTTCCTAATTTTATCACGAAATTATCGAAAACGGATAATTTTAGCGAAATTTCTATTTTTTCCTCTATATTCTCGTTTTTTTTTCCTATTTTTATCACGAAATTAACGAAAACGGATAATTTTAGCGAAATTTCTATATTTTTCTCATTTTATGACGAAATTCCCGAAAAAAGAGACGATAGCAAATAATTTTAGTGACATTTTTATTTTTTTCCTTCAATTTACTCGTTTTTTTTTTTCCTTATTTTATGACGAAATTACCGTAAAAAGGGGTAAAAACGGATAATTTTAGCGAAATTTCTATTTTTTTCCTCTATTTACTTGTTTTTTTTCCTCATTTTATGACTAAATTACCAAAAAAGGGACGGAAAAGGATAATTTTAGCGAAATTTTTATTTTTTTCCTCTATTTACTCGATTTTTTCTCATTTTATGACGAAATTACCGAAAAAAGGGACGAAAATGGATAATTTTTGCGAATTTTCTATTTTTTCTCTATTTACTCGATTTTTTCTCATTTTATGACTAAATTACCAAAAAAAAGGGACGAAAACGGATAATTTTAGCGAAATTTCTATTTTTTTCCTCTATTTACTCGTTTTTTTTCCTCATTTTATGACGAAATTACCGAAAAAAGGGACGAAAACGGATAATTTTAGCGAAACTTCTATTTTTTCTCTATTTACTCGTTTTTTCCTCATTTTATGACAAAATTACCGAAAAAAGGGCCGAAAACGGATAATTTTAGCGAAATTTCTATTTTTTCCTCTATTTACTCGTTTTTTTCCCTCATTTTTTGACGAAATTACCGAGAAAAGGGACGAAAACTGATAATTTTAGCGAAATTTTTTTTTTCTTTTTATGACGAAATTCCCGAAAAAAGGGACAAAAACGGATAATTTTTGTGAAATTGTTATTTTTTTCTTCAATTTACTCGTTTTTTTTTCTTTATTTTATGACTAAATTTCCGAAAAAAGGTACGAAAACAGATAAATTTTACAAAATTTCTATATTTTCCTCTATTTACTCGTTTTTTTTTCCTCATTTTATGACGAAATTACCGAAAAAAGGGCCGAAAACGGATAATTTTAGCGAAATTTCTATTTTTCCTCTATTTACTCGTTTTTTTCCAAATTTTATGACGAAATTACCAAAAAATGGGCCGTAAACGGATAATTTTAGCGAAATTTCTATTTTTTCCTTTATTTACTCGATTTTTTCTCATTTTATGACGAAATTACCGAAAAAAGGGTCGAAAATGGATAATTTTAGCGTAATTTCTATTTTTTCCTCTATTTACTCGTTTTTTTTCCTCATTTTTTGACGAAATAACCAAGAAAAGGGACGAAAACGGATAATTTTAGCGAAATTTTTTTTTTTTCCTCAATTTACTCCTTTTTTTTTCTCATTTTATGACGAAATTACCAAAAAAGGGACGAAAAAGGATAATTTTAGCGTAATTTCAATTTTTTCCTCTATTTACTCGTTTTTTTTCCTCATTTTATGTCAAATTTACCGAAAAAAGGGACGAAAACGGATAATTTTAGCGAAATTTCTATTTTTTCCTCTATTTACTCGTTTTTCTTCCTCATTTAATGACGAAATTACCGAAAAAAAGGACGAAAACGGATAATTTTAGCGAAATTGCTATTTTTTCCTCTATTTTCTCGTTTTTTTTCCTAATTTTATCACGAAATTAACGAAAACGGATAATTTTAGCGAAATTTCTATTTTTTTTCTCATTTTATGACGAAATTCCCGAAAAAAGAAACGAAAGCGGATAATTTTAGTGACATTTTTATTTTTTTCCTTCAATTTACTCGTTTTTTTTCCTTATTTTATGACGAAATTACTGTAAAAAGGGACGAAAACGGATAATGTTAGCGAAATTTTTATTTTTTTCCTCTATTTACTTGTTTTTTTCCTCATTTTATGACAAATTTACCGAAAAAAGCAACGAAAACGGATAATTTTAGCGAAATTTTAATTTTTTTCCTCAATTTACTCGTTTTTTTCCTCATTTTATGACAAATTTACCGAAAAAAGCAACGAAAACGGATAATTTTAGCGAAATTTTAATTTTTTTCCTCAATTTACTCGTTTTTTTTCCTCATTTATTGACGAAATTACCGAAAAAACGGCCGAAAGCGGATAATTTTAGCGATATTTCTATTTTTTCCTCTATTAACTCTTTTTTTTTCCTCATTTTATGACGAAATTACCGAAAAAAGGAACGAAAACGGATAATTTTAGCGAAATTTCTATTTTTTTCTCTATTTACTCGTTTTTTTCTCATTTTATGACGTAATTACCGAAAAAAGGGCCGAAAACGGATAATTTTAGCGAAATTTCTATTTTTTCCTCTATTTACTCGTTCCTTTTCTCATCATTTTATGTTGATATTACCGAGAAAAGGGACGAAAACGGATAATTTTAGTGAAATTTAATATTTTTTCCTCTATTTACTCGTTTTTTTCCCTCATTTTATGATGAATTTACCGAAAAAAGGGACGAAAACGGATAATTTTTGCGATATTTATATTTTTTCCACATTTACTCGTTTTTTTCCTCATTTTATGACGAAATTACCGATAAAAGGGCCGAAAACGGATAATTTTAGCGAAAGTTCTATTTTTTCCTCTATTTACTCGTTTTTTTTCCAAATTTTAGGACGAAATTACCGAAAAAAGGGACGGAAACGGATAATTTTAGCGAAATTTTTCTTCTTTTCCTCAATTTACTCCTTTTTTTTCTCATTTTATGACGAAATTACCAAAAAAGGGACGAAAATGGATAATTTTAGCGTAATTTATATTTTTTCCTCTATTTACTCGTTTTTTTCCTCAGTTTTTGACGAAATTACCGAGAAAAGGGACGAAAACGGATAATTTTAGCGAAATTTTTCTTTTTTTCCTCAATTTACTCCTTTTTTCCCTCATTTTATGACGAAATTTCCAAAAAAGGGACGAAAACGGATAGTTTTAAGAAAAATTTCTATTTTTTCCTCTATTTTCTCGTTTTTTTTTCCTAATTTTATCACGAAATTACCAGGAACGGATAATTTTAGCGAAATTTCTATTTTTTTCTCTGTTTTCTCTTTTTTTTCCTAATTTTATCACGAAATTACCGAAAACGGATAATTTTAGCGAAATTTCTATTTTTTCCTCTATTAACTTTTTTTTTCCTCATTTTATGACGAAATTACCGAAAAAAGGAACGAAAACGGATAATTTTAGCGAAATTTCTATTTTTTTCTCTATTTACTCGTTTTTTTCTCATTTTATGACGTAATTACCGAAAAAAGGGCCGAAAACGGATAATTTTAGCGAAATTTCTATTTTTTCCTCTATTTACTCGTTCCTTTTCTCATCATTTTATGTTGATATTACCGAGAAAAGGGACGAAAACGGATAATTTTAGTGAAATTTAATATTTTTTCCTCTATTTACTCGTTTTTTTCCCTCATTTTATGATGAATTTACCGAAAAAAGGGACGAAAACGGATAATTTTTGCGATATTTATATTTTTTCCACATTTACTTGTTTTTTTCCTCATTTTATGACGAAATTACCGATAAAAGGGCCGAAAACGGATAATTTTAGCGAAAGTTCTATTTTTTCCTCTATTTACTCGTTTTTTTTCCGAATTTTAGGACGAAATTACCGAAAAAAGGGACGGAAACGGATAATTTTAGCGAAATTTTTCTTCTTTTCCTCAATTTACTCCTTTTTTTTCTCATTTTATGACGAAATTACCAAAAAAGGGACGAAAATGGATAATTTTAGCGTAATTTATATTTTTTCCTCTATTTACTCGTTTTTTTCCTCATTTTTTGACGAAATTACCGAGAAAAGGGACGAAAACGGATAATTTTAGCGAAATTTTTCTTTTTTTCCTCAATTTACTCCTTTTTTCCCTCATTTTATGACGAAATTTCCAAAAAAGGGACAAAAACGGATAGTTTTAAGAAAAATTTCTATTTTTTCCTCAATTTTCTCGTTTTTTTTTCCTAATTTTATCACGAAATTACCGAAAACGGATAATTTTAGCGAAATTTCTATTTTTTCCTCTATTTTCTCGTTTTTTATTCCTAATTTTATCACGTAACGAAAACAGATAATTTTAGCGAAATTTCTATTTTTTTTCTCATTTTATGACGAAATTCCCGAAAAAAGAGACGAAAGCAAATAATTTTAGTGACATTTTTATTTTTTTCCTTCAATTTCCTATTTTTTTTCCTTATTTTATGACGAAATTACCGTAAAAAGGGACGAAAAAGGATAATTTTAGCGAAATTTCTATTTTTTTCCTCTATTTACTTGTTTTTTTTCCTCATCTTATGACTAAATTACCGAAAAAAGGGACGAAAAAGGATAATTTTAGTGAAATTTTTATTTTTTTCCTCTAATTACTCGATTTTTTTCCTCATTTTTTGACGAAATTACCGAAAAAAGGGACGAAAATGGATAATTTTTGTGAATTTTCTATTTTTTCCTCTATTTACTCGATTTTTTCTCATTTTTTGACGAAATTAACGAAAAAACAGACGAAAACGGATAATTTTAGCGAAATTTCTATTTTTTCCTCTATTTTCTCGTTTTTAATCCTAATTTTATCACGAAATTACCAGGAACGGATAATTTTAGCGAAATTTCTATTTTCTTCTCTGTTTTCTCTTTTTTTTCCTAATTTTATCACGAAATAATCGAAAACGGATAATTTTAGCGAAATATCTATTTTTTCCTCTATTTTCTCGTTTTTTTCCCTAATTTTATCACGAAATTACCGAAAAAAAGGACGAAAACGGATAGTTTTAGCAAAATTTCTATTTTTTCCTCTCTTTACTCGTTTTTTTACCTCATTTTATGACGAAATTACCGAAAAAAAGGACGAAAACGGATAGTTTTAGCAAAATTTTTATTTTTTCCTCTCTTTACTCGTTTTTTTTCCTAATTTTATCACGAAATTAACGAAAACGGATAATTTTAGCGAAATTTCTATTTTTTTTCTCATTTTATGACGAAATTCCCGAAAAAAGAAACGAAAGCGGATAATTTTAGTGACATTTTTATTTTTTTCCTTCAATTTACTCGTTTTTTTTCCTTATTTTATGACGAAATTACCGTAAAAAGGGACGAAAACGGATAATTTTAGCGAAATTTCTATTTTTTTCCTCTATTTACTTGTTTTTTTTTCCTCATTTTTTGACTAAATTACCGAAAAGAGGGACGAAAAAGGATAATTTTAGCGAAATTTTTATTTTTTTCCTCTATTTACTCGATTTTTTCTCATTTTATCACTAAATTACAAAAAAAAGGACGAAAATGGATAATTTTAGGGAAATTTCTATTTTTTCCTCTATTTACGCGTTTTTTTTCCTCATTTTATGACGAAATTACCGAAAAAAGGGCCGAAAACGGATAATTTTAGCGAAATTTTAATTTTTTCCTCTATTTACTCGTTTTTTTCCATCATTTTTGACGAAATTACCGAAAAAAGGGACGAAAACGGAAAATTTTAGGGAATTTTTTTTTTATGACGAAATTCCCTAAAAAAGGGACAAAAAAGGATAATTTTTGTGAATTTGTTATTTTTTTCCTCAATTTACTCGTTTTTTTTTCTTTATTTTATGACTAAATTTCCGAAAAAAGGGACGAAAACGGATAAATTTTACAAAATTTCTATATTTTCCTCTATTTACTCGATCTTTTTCCTTATTTTATGACGAAATTACCGAAAAGGGCCGAGAACGGGTAATTTTATCGAAATTTCCTTTTTTTCCTTTATTTACTCGATTTTTTCTCATTTTATGACGAAATTACCAAAAAAAGGGACGAAAGCGGATAATTTTAGCGAAATTTCTATTTTTTCCTCTATTTACTCGTTTTTTTCCTCATTTTATGACGAAATTACCGAAAAAAGGGACGAAAATGGATAATTTTAGCGAAATTTTTATTTTTTTCCTCTATTTACTCGATTTTTTCTCATTTTATCACTTAAGTACAAAAAAAGGGACGAAAACGGATAATTTTAGCGAAATTTCTATTTTTTCCTCTATTTACTCGTTTTTTTTCCTCATTTTATGACGAAATTACCGAAAAAAGGGACGAAAACGGATAATTTTAGCGAAATTTTATTTTTTTCCTCAATTTACACGTTTTTTTCCTCCTTTCATGACGAAATTACCGAAAAAAGGGACGAAAACGGATAATTTTAGCGAAATTTCTATTTTTTCCTCTACCTACCCGTTTTTTTTCCTCATTTTATGACGAAATTACCGAAAAAACGGCCGAAAGCGGATAATTTTAGGGATATTTCTATTTTTTCCTCTATTAACTCGTTTTTTTTCCTCATTTTATGACGAAATTACCGAAAAAAGGAACGAAAACGGATAATTTTAGCGAAATTTCTATTTTTTCCTCTATTTACTCGTTCCTTTTCTCATCATTTTATAATGATATTACCGAGAAAAGGGACGAAAATGGATAATTTTAGTGAAATTTAATATTTTTTCCTCTATTCACTGTTTTTTTTTCTCATTTTATGACGAAATTACCGAAAAAAGGGACGAAAACGGATAAATTTTACAAAATTTCTATTTTTTCCACTATTTACTCGTTTTTTTCCTCATTTTATGACGAAATTACCGATAAAAGGGCCGAAAACGGATAATTTTAGCGAAATTTCTATTTATTTCCTCTATTTACTCAATTATTTTCCAAATTTTAGGACGAAATTACCGAAAAAAGGGACGGAAACGGATAATTTTAGCGAAATTTTTCCTCTTTTCCTCAATTTACTCCTTTTTTTTCTCATTTTATGACGAATTTACAAAAAAAGGGTCAAAAATGGATAATTTTAGCGTAATTTCAATTTTTTCCTCTATTTACTCGTTTTTTTCCTAATTTTTTGACGAAATTACCGAGAAAAGGGACGAAAACGGATAATTTTAGCGAAATTTTTCAATTATTCCTCAATTTACTCCTTTTTTTTCCTCATTTTATGACGAAATTACCAAAAAAGGGACGAAAATGGATAATTTTAGCGTAATTTCTATTTTTTCCTCTATTTACTCGTTTTTTTTCCTCATTTTATGTCAAATTTACTAAAAAAAGGGACGAAAACGGATAATTTTAGCGAAATTTCTATTCTTTCCCTTATTTACTCGTTTTTTTTTCCTCATTTTATGACGAAATTAACGTAAAAAGAGACGAAAACGGATAATTTTAGCGAAATCTCTATTTTTACCTCTATTTTCTCGTTTTTTTTCCTAATTTTATCACGAAATTACCAGGAACGGATAATTTTAGCGAAATTTGTATTTTTTTCTCTGTTTTCTCTTTTTTTTCCTAATTTTATCACGAAATTATCGAAAACGGATAATTTTAGCGAAATTTCTATTTTTTCCTCTATTTTCTCGTTTTTTTTTCCTATTTTTATCACGAAAATAACGAAAACGGATAATTTTAGCGAAATTTCTATATTTTTCTCATTTTATGACGAAATTCCCGAAAAAAGAGACGATAGCAAATAATTTTAGTGACATTTTTATTTTTTTCCTTCAATTTACTCGTTTTTTTTTCCTTATTTTATGAAGAAATTACCGTAAAAAGGGGTAAAAACGGATAATTTTAGCGAAATTTCTATTTTTTTCCTCTATTTACTTGTTTTTTTTCCTCATTTTATGACTAAATTACCAAAAAAGGGACGAAAACGGATAATTTTAGCGAAATTTTATTTTTTTCCTCAATTTTCACGTTTTTTTCATCTTTTTATGACGAAATTACCGAAAAAAGGGACGAAAACGGATAATTTTAGCGAAACTTCTATTTTTTCTCTATTTACTCGTTTTTTCCTCATTTTATGACGAAATTACCGAAAAAAGGGCCGAAAACGGATAATTTTAGCGAAATTTCTATTTTTTCCTCTATTTACTCGTTTTTTTCCCTCATTTTTTGACGAAATTACCGAGAAAAGGGACGAAAACTGATAATTTTTGTGAAATTGTTATTTTTTTCTTCAATTTACTCGTTTTTTTTTCTTTATTTTATGACTAAATTTCCGAAAAAAGGTACGAAAACAGATAAATTTTACAAAATTTCTATTTTTCCTCTATTTACTCGTTTTTTTCCAAATTTTATGACGAAATTACCAAAAAATGGGCCGTAAACGGATAATTTTAGCGAAATTTCTTTTTCTTCCTTTATTTACTCGATTTTTTCTCATTTTATGACGAAATTACCGAAAAAAGGGTCGAAAATGGATAATTTTAGCGTAATTTCTATTTTTTCCTCTATTTACTCGTTTTTTTTTCCTCATTTTTTGACGAAATAACCAAGAAAAGGGACGAAAACGGATAATTTTAGCGAAATTTTTTTTTTTTCCTCAATTTACTCCTTTTTTTTTCTCATTTTATGACGAAATTACCAAAAAAGGGAAGAAAAAGGATAATTTTAGCGTAATTTCAATTTTTTCCTCTATTTACTCGTTTTTTTTCCTCATTTTATGTCAAATTTACCGAAAAAAGGGACGAAAACGGATAATTTTAGCGAAATTTCTATTTTTTCCTCTATTTACTCGTTTTTTTCCCTCATTTAATGACGAAATTACCGAAAAAGGGACGAAAACGGATAGTTTTAAGAAAAATTTCTATTTTTTCCTCTATTTTCTCGTTTTTTTTTCCTAATTTTATCACGAAATTACCAGGAACGGATAATTTTAGCGAAATTTCTATTTTTTTCTCTGTTTTCTCTTTTTTTTCCTAATTTTATCACGAAATTACCGAAAACGGATAATTTTAGCGAAATTTCTATTTTTTCCTCTATTAACTTTTTTTTTCCTCATTTTATGACGAAATTACCGAAAAAAGGAACGAAAACGGATAATTTTAGCGAAATTTCTATTTTTTTCTCTATTTACTCGTTTTTTTCTCATTTTATGACGTAATTACCGAAAAAAGGGCCGAAAACGGATAATTTTAGCGAAATTTCTATTTTTTCCTCTATTTACTCGTTCCTTTTCTCATCATTTTATGTTGATATTACCGAGAAAAGGGACGAAAACGGATAATTTTAGTGAAATTTAATATTTTTTCCTCTATTTACTCGTTTTTTTCCCTCATTTTATGATGAATTTACCGAAAAAAGGGACGAAAACGGATAATTTTTGCGATATTTATATTTTTTCCACATTTACTTGTTTTTTTCCTCATTTTATGACGAAATTACCGATAAAAGGGCCGAAAACGGATAATTTTAGCGAAAGTTCTATTTTTTCCTCTATTTACTCGTTTTTTTTCCGAATTTTAGGACGAAATTACCGAAAAAAGGGACGGAAACGGATAATTTTAGCGAAATTTTTCTTCTTTTCCTCAATTTACTCCTTTTTTTTCTCATTTTATGACGAAATTACCAAAAAAGGGACGAAAATGGATAATTTTAGCGTAATTTATATTTTTTCCTCTATTTACTCGTTTTTTTCCTCATTTTTTGACGAAATTACCGAGAAAAGGGACGAAAACGGATAATTTTAGCGAAATTTTTCTTTTTTTCCTCAATTTACTCCTTTTTTCCCTCATTTTATGACGAAATTTCCAAAAAAGGGACAAAAACGGATAGTTTTAAGAAAAATTTCTATTTTTTCCTCAATTTTCTCGTTTTTTTTTCCTAATTTTATCACGAAATTACCGAAAACGGATAATTTTAGCGAAATTTCTATTTTTTCCTCTATTTTCTCGTTTTTTATTCCTAATTTTATCACGTAACGAAAACAGATAATTTTAGCGAAATTTCTATTTTTTTTCTCATTTTATGACGAAATTCCCGAAAAAAGAGACGAAAGCAAATAATTTTAGTGACATTTTTATTTTTTTCCTTCAATTTCCTATTTTTTTTCCTTATTTTATGACGAAATTACCGTAAAAAGGGACGAAAAAGGATAATTTTAGCGAAATTTCTATTTTTTTCCTCTATTTACTTGTTTTTTTTCCTCATCTTATGACTAAATTACCGAAAAAAGGGACGAAAAAGGATAATTTTAGTGAAATTTTATTTTTTTCCTCTAATTACTCGATTTTTTTCCTCATTTTTGACGAAATTACCGAAAAAAGGGACGAAAATGGATAATTTTTGTGAATTTTCTATTTTTTCCTCTATTTACTCGATTTTTTCTCATTTTTTGACGAAATTAACGAAAAAACAGACGAAAACGGATAATTTTAGCGAAATTTCTATTTTTTCCTCTATTTTCTCGTTTTTAATCCTAATTTTATCACGAAATTACCAGGAACGGATAATTTTAGCGAAATTTCTATTTTCTTCTCTGTTTTCTCTTTTTTTTCCTAATTTTATCACGAAATAATCGAAAACGGATAATTTTAGCGAAATATCTATTTTTTCCTCTATTTTCTCGTTTTTTTCCCTAATTTTATCACGAAATTACCGAAAAAAAGGACGAAAACGGATAGTTTTAGCAAAATTTCTATTTTTTCCTCTCTTTACTCGTTTTTTTACCTCATTTTATGACGAAATTACCGAAAAAAAAGGACGAAAACGGATAGTTTTAGCAAAATTTTATTTTTTCCTCTCTTTACTCGTTTTTTTTCCTAATTTTATCACGAAATTAACGAAACGGATAATTTTAGCGAAATTTCTATTTTTTTTCTCATTTTATGACGAAATTCCCGAAAAAAGAAACGAAAGCGGATAATTTTAGTGACATTTTTATTTTTTTCCTTCAATTTACTCGTTTTTTTTCCTTATTTTATGACGAAATTACCGTAAAAAGGGACGAAAACGGATAATTTTAGCGAAATTTCTATTTTTTTCCTCTATTTACTTGTTTTTTTTTCCTCATTTTTTGACTAAATTACCGAAAAGAGGGACGAAAAGGATAATTTTAGCGAAATTTTTATTTTTTTCCTCTATTTACTCGATTTTTTCTCATTTTATCACTAAATTACAAAAAAAAGGACGAAAATGGATAATTTTAGGGAAATTTCTATTTTTTCCTCTATTTACGCGTTTTTTTTCCTCATTTTATGACGAAATTACCGAAAAAAGGGCCGAAAACGGATAATTTTAGCGAAATTTTAATTTTTTCCTCTATTTACTCGTTTTTTTCCATCATTTTTGACGAAATTACCGAAAAAAGGGACGAAAACGGAAAATTTTAGGGAATTTTTTTTTTATGACGAAATTCCCTAAAAAAGGGACAAAAAAGGATAATTTTTGTGAATTTGTTATTTTTTTCCTCAATTTACTCGTTTTTTTTTCTTTATTTTATGACTAAATTTCCGAAAAAGGGACGAAAACGGATAAATTTTACAAAATTTCTATATTTTCCTCTATTTACTCGATCTTTTTCCTTATTTTATGACGAAATTACCGAAAAGGGCCGAGAACGGGTAATTTTATCGAAATTTCCTTTTTTTCCTTTATTTACTCGATTTTTTCTCATTTTATGACGAAATTACCAAAAAAAGGGACGAAAGCGGATAATTTTAGCGAAATTTCTATTTTTTCCTCTATTTACTCGTTTTTTTCCTCATTTTATGACGAAATTACCGAAAAAAGGGACGAAAATGGATAATTTTAGCGAAATTTTTATTTTTTTCCTCTATTTACTCGATTTTTTCTCATTTTATCACTTAAGTACAAAAAAAAGGGACGAAAACGGATAATTTTAGCGAAATTT
Source organism: Sympetrum striolatum (assembly GCA_947579665.1). Taxonomy (NCBI): domain Eukaryota; kingdom Metazoa; phylum Arthropoda; class Insecta; order Odonata; family Libellulidae; genus Sympetrum; species Sympetrum striolatum. The sequence continues at coordinate 42,894 of CANPUZ010000252.1, forward strand.
CTATTTTTTCCTCTATTTACTCGTTTTTTTTCCTCATTTTATGACGAAATTACCGAAAAAAGGGACGAAAACGGATAATTTTAGCGAAATTTTATTTTTTTCCTCAATTTACACGTTTTTTTCCTCCTTTCATGACGAAATTACCGAAAAAAGGGACGAAAACGGATAATTTTAGCGAAATTTCTATTTTTTCCTCTACCTACCCGTTTTTTTTCCTCATTTTATGACGAAATTACCGAAAAAACGGCCGAAAGCGGATAATTTTAGGGATATTTCTATTTTTTCCTCTATTAACTCGTTTTTTTTCCTCATTTTATGACGAAATTACCGAAAAAAGGAACGAAAACGGATCATTTTAGCGAAATTTCTATTTTTTCCTCTATTTACTCGTTCCTTTTCTCATCATTTTATAATGATATTACCGAGAAAAGGGACGAAAATGGATAATTTTAGTGAAATTTAATATTTTTTCCTCTATTCACTGTTTTTTTTTCTCATTTTATGACGAAATTACCGAAAAAAGGGACGAAAACGGATAAATTTTACAAAATTTCTATTTTTTCCACTATTTACTCGTTTTTTTTCCTCATTTTATGACGAAATTACCGATAAAAGGGCCGAAAACGGATAATTTTAGCGAAATTTCTATTTATTTCCTCTATTTACTCAATTATTTTCCAAATTTTAGGACGAAATTACCGAAAAAAGGGACGGAAACGGATAATTTTAGCGAAATTTTTCCTCTTTTCCTCAATTTACTCCTTTTTTTTCTCATTTTATGACGAATTTACAAAAAAAGGGTCAAAAATGGATAATTTTAGCGTAATTTCAATTTTTTCCTCTATTTACTCGTTTTTTTCCTAATTTTTTGACGAAATTACCGAGAAAAGGGACGAAAACGGATAATTTTAGCGAAATTTTTCAATTATTCCTCAATTTACTCCTTTTTTTTCCTCATTTTATGACGAAATTACCAAAAAAGGGACGAAAATGGATAATTTTAGCGTAATTTCTATTTTTTCCTCTATTTACTCGTTTTTTTTCCTCATTTTATGTCAAATTTACTAAAAAAAGGGACGAAAACGGATAATTTTAGCGAAATTTCTATTCTTTCCCTTATTTACTCGTTTTTTTTTCCTCATTTTATGACGAAATTAACGTAAAAAGAGACGAAAACGGATAATTTTAGCGAAATCTCTATTTTTACCTCTATTTTCTCGTTTTTTTTCCTAATTTTATCACGAAATTACCAGGAACGGATAATTTTAGCGAAATTTGTATTTTTTTCTCTGTTTTCTCTTTTTTTTCCTAATTTTATCACGAAATTATCGAAAACGGATAATTTTAGCGAAATTTCTATTTTTTCCTCTATTTTCTCGTTTTTTTTTCCTATTTTTATCACGAAAATAACGAAAACGGATAATTTTAGCGAAATTTCTATATTTTTCTCATTTTATGACGAAATTCCCGAAAAAAGAGACGATAGCAAATAATTTTAGTGACATTTTTATTTTTTTCCTTCAATTTACTCGTTTTTTTTTCCTTATTTTATGAAGAAATTACCGTAAAAAGGGGTAAAAACGGATAATTTTAGCGAAATTTCTATTTTTTTCCTCTATTTACTTGTTTTTTTTCCTCATTTTATGACTAAATTACCAAAAAAGGGACGAAAACGGATAATTTTAGCGAAATTTTATTTTTTTCCTCAATTTTCACGTTTTTTTCATCTTTTTATGACGAAATTACCGAAAAAAGGGACGAAAACGGATAATTTTAGCGAAACTTCTATTTTTTCTCTATTTACTCGTTTTTTCCTCATTTTATGACGAAATTACCGAAAAAAGGGCCGAAAACGGATAATTTTAGCGAAATTTCTATTTTTTCCTCTATTTACTCGTTTTTTTCCCTCATTTTTTGACGAAATTACCGAGAAAAGGGACGAAAACTGATAATTTTTGTGAAATTGTTATTTTTTTCTTCAATTTACTCGTTTTTTTTTCTTTATTTTATGACTAAATTTCCGAAAAAAGGTACGAAAACAGATAAATTTTACAAAATTTCTATTTTTCCTCTATTTACTCGTTTTTTTCCAAATTTTATGACGAAATTACCAAAAAATGGGCCGTAAACGGATAATTTTAGCGAAATTTCTTTTTCTTCCTTTATTTACTCGATTTTTTCTCATTTTATGACGAAATTACCGAAAAAAGGGTCGAAAATGGATAATTTTAGCGTAATTTCTATTTTTTCCTCTATTTACTCGTTTTTTTTTCCTCATTTTTTGACGAAATAACCAAGAAAAGGGACGAAAACGGATAATTTTAGCGAAATTTTTTTTTTTTCCTCAATTTACTCCTTTTTTTTTCTCATTTTATGACGAAATTACCAAAAAAGGGAAGAAAAAGGATAATTTTAGCGTAATTTCAATTTTTTCCTCTATTTACTCGTTTTTTTTCCTCATTTTATGTCAAATTTACCGAAAAAAGGGACGAAAACGGATAATTTTAGCGAAATTTCTATTTTTTCCTCTATTTACTCGTTTTTTTCCCTCATTTAATGACGAAATTACCGAAAAAAAGGACGAAAACGGATAATTTTAGCGAAATTGCTATTTTTTCCTCTATTTTCTCGTTTTTTTTCCTAATTTTATCACGAAATTAACGAAAACGGATAATTTTAGCGAAATTTCTATTTTTTTTCTAATTTTATGACGAAATTCACGAAAAAAGAAACGAAAGCGGATAATTTTAGTGACATTTTTATTTTTTTCCTTCAATTTACTCCTTTTTTCCCTCATTTTATGACGAAATTACCGAAAAAAGGGACGAAAGGGGATAATTTTAGCGAAATTTCTATTTTTTCCTCTATTTACTCGTTTTTTTCCTCATTTTATGACGAAATTACCGAAAAAAGGGACGAAAATGGATAATTTTATGAAATTTCTATTTTTTTCCTCTATTTACTCTTTTTTTGTTTTCCTCATTATATGACGAAATTACCGAAAAAAGGGTAGAAAACGGATAATTTTAGCGAAATTTCTATTTTATCCTCTACCTACCCGTTTTTTTTCCTCATTTTATGACGAAATTACCGAAAAAACGGCCGAAAGCGGATAATTTTAGCGATATTTCTATTTTTTCCTCTATTAACTCTTTTTTTTTCCTCATTTTATGACGAAATTACCGAAAAAAGGAACGAAAACGGATAATTTTAGCGAAATTTCTATTTTTTTCTCTATTTACTCGTTTTTTTCCTCATTTTTTGACGAAATTACCGAGAAAAGGGACGAAAACGGATAATTTTAGCGAAATTTTTCTTTTTTTCCTCAATTTACTCCTTTTTTCCCTCATTTTATGACGAAATTACCAAAAAAGGGACGAAAACGGATAGTTTTAAGAAAAATTTCTATTTTTTCCTCTATTTTCTCGTTTTTTTTTCCTAATTTTATCACGAAATTACCAGGAACGGATAATTTTAGCGAAATTTCTATTTTTTCTCTGTTTTCTCTTTTTTTTCCTAATTTTATCACGAAATTACCGAAAACGGATAATTTTAGCGAAATTTCTATTTTTTCCTCTATTTTCTCGTTTTTTTTTCCTAATTTTATCACGAAATTAACGAAAACGGATAATTTTAGCGAAATTTCTATTTTTTTTTCTCATTTTATGACAAAATTCCCGAAAAAAGAGACGAAAGCAAATAATTTTAGTGACATTTTTATTTTTTTCCTTCAATTTCCTCTTTTTTTTTCCTTATTTTATGACGAAATTACCGTAAAAAGGGACGAAAACGGATATTTTTAGCGAAATTTCTATTTTTTTCCTCTATTTACTTGTTTTTTTTCCTCATTTTATGACTAAATTACCGAAAAAAGGGACGAAAAAGGATAATTTTAGCGAAATTTTTATTTTTTTCCTCTAATTACTCGATTTTTTTCCTCATTTTTTGACGAAATTACCGAAAAAAGGGACGAAAATGGATAATTTTTGCGAATTTTCTATTTTTTCCTCTATTTACTCGATTTTTTCTCATTTTTTGACGAAATTAACGAAAAAACAGACGAAAACGGATAATTTTAGCGAAATTTTTATTTTTTCCTCTATTTTCTCGTTTTTAATCCTAATTTTATCACGAAATTACCAGGAACGGATAATTTTAGCGAAATTTCTATTTTCTTCTCTGTTTTCTCTTTTTTTTTCTAATTTTATCACGAAATTATCGAAAACGGATAATTTTAGCGAAATATCTATTTTTTCCTCTATTTTCTCGTTTTTTTTTCCTAATTTTATCACGAAATTACCGATAAAAAGGACGAAAACGGATAGTTTTAGCAAAATGTCTATTTTTTCCTCTCTTTACTCGTTTTTTTACCTCATTTAATGACGAAATTACCGAAAAAAAAAGGACGAAAACGGATAGTTTTAGCAAAATTTCTATTTTTTCCTCTCTTTACTCGTTTTTTTTCCTAATTTTATCACGAAATTAACGAAAACGGATAATTTTAGCGAAATTTCTATTTTTTTTCTCATTTTATGACGAAATTCCCGAAAAAAGAAACGAAAGCGGATAATTTTAGTGATACTTTTATTTTTTTCCTTCAATTTACTCGTTTTTTTTCCTTATTTTATGACGAAATTACCGTAAAAAGGGACGAAAACGGATAGTTTTAGCGAAATTTCTATTTTTTTCCTCTATTTACTTGTTTTTTTTCCTCATTTTTTGACTAAATTACCGAAAAAAGGGACGAAAAAGGATAATTTTAGCGAAATTTTTATTTTTTTCCTCTATTTACTCGATTTTTTCTCATTTTATCACTAAATTACAAAAAAAAGGACGAAAATGGATAATTTTAGGGAAATTTCTATTTTTTCCTCTATTTACGCGTTTTTTTCCTCATTTTATGACGAAATTACCGAAAAAAGGGCCGAAAACGGATAATTTCAGCGAAATTTTTATTTTTTCCTCTATTTACTCGTTTTTTTCCATCATTTTTGACGAAAATACCGAAAAAAGGGACGAAAACGGATAATTTTAGGGAATTTTTTTTTTTTATGACGAAATTCCCTAAAAAAGGGACAAAAAAGGATAATTTTTGTGAATTTGTTATTTTTTTCCTCAATTTACTCGTTTTTTTTTTTTTATTTTATGACTAAATTTCCGAAAAAAGGGACGAAAACGGATAAATTTTACAAAATTTCAATATTTTCCTCTATTTACTCGATCTCTTTCCTTATTTTATGACGAAATTACCGAAAAAAGGGCCGAGAACGGATAATTTTATCGAAATTTCCTTTTTTTCCTTTATTTACTCGATTTTTTCTCATTTTATGACGAAATTACCAAAAAAAGGGACGAAAGCGGATAATTTTAGCGAAATTTCTATTTTTTCCTCTATTTACTCGTTTTTTTCCTCATTTTATGACGAAATTACCGAAAAAAGGGACGAAAATGGATAATTTTAGCGAAATTTTTATTTTTTCCTCTATTTACTCGATTTTTTCTCATTTTATCACTAAAGTACAAAAAAAGGGGCGAAAACGGATAATTTTAGCGAAATTTCTATTTTTTCCTCTATTTACTCGTTTTTTTTCCTCATTTTATGACGAAATTACCGAAAAAAGGGACGAAAACGGATAATTTTAGCGAAATTTTATTATTTTCCTCAATTTACACGTTTTTTTCCTCCTTTCATGACGAAATTACCGAAAAAAAGGGACGAAAACGGATAATTTTAGCGAAATTTAATATTTTTTCCTCTATTCACTGTTTTTTTTCCTCATTTTATGACGAAATTACCGAAAAAACGGCCGAAAGCGGATAATTTAAGGGATATTTCTATTTTTTCCTCTATTAACTCGTTTTTTTTCCTCATTTAATGACGAAATTACCGATAAAAGGAACGAAAACGGATAATTTTAGCGAAATTTCTATTTTTTCCTCTATTTACTCAATTATTTTCCAAATTTTAGGACGAAATTACCGAAAAAAGGGACGGAAACGGATAATTTTAGCGAAATTTTTCCTCTTTTCCTCAATTTACTGCTTTTTTTTCTCATTTTATGACGAAATTACAAAAAAAGGGTCGAAAATGGATAATTTTAGCGTAATTTCAATTTTTTCCTCTATTTACTCGTTTTTTTCCTAATTTTTTGACGAAATTACCGAGAAAAGGGACGAAAACGGATAATTTTAGCGAAATTTTTCTTTTATTCCTCAATTTACTCCTTTTTTTTCCTCATTTTATGACGAAATTACCAAAAAAGGGACGAAAATGGATAATTTTAGCGTAATTTCTATTTTTTCCTCTATTTACTCGTTTTTTTTCCTCATTTTATGTCAAATTTACTGAAAAAAGATACGAAAACGGATAATTTTAGCGAAATTTCTATTCCTTCCCTTATTTACTCGTATTTTTCTCATTTTTTGACGAAATTAACGAAAAAAGAGACGAAAACGGATAATTTTAGCGATATTTCTATTTTTACCTCTATTTTCTCGTTTTTTTTCCTAATTTTATCACGAAATTACCAGGAACGGATAATTTTAGCGAAATTTCTATTTTTTCTGTTTTCTCTTTTTTTTCCTAATTTTATCACGAAATTATCGAAAACGGATAATTTTAGCGAAATTTCTATTTTTTCCTCTATTTTCTCGTTTTTTTTTCCTAATTTTATCACGAAATTAACGAAAACGGATAATTTTAGCGAAATTTCTATTTTTTTCTCATTTTATGACGAAATTCCCGAAAAAAGAGACGAAAGCAAATAATTTTAGTGACATTTTTATTTTTTTCCTTCAATTTACTCGTTTTTTACTTTCTCCATATACGAAGTATAGAGAAAGTATTGTTTTCATGAAAAAATTCGACTTCGAGATTTCAACGGAAATACATGTTTTGGGGTCCCTAGAACACGTTTTGACCATTTTCGGAATGATGTCTGTGTGTATATGTGTGTGTGTGTGTGTGTGTGTGTGTGTGTGTGTGTGTGTGTGTGTGTATGTGTGTGTGTGATAGTGGGCGCTCTAACGTAAAAACTATTGGTCGTATCAATACCAAACTTCATATATAGTACTGTAGTGTGTGCTGTCAGAGTTGATTAGTTTTTGGAGTAAATCGATCAACCGGAAGTCGAGCTTTATTCATTAAAGCTCATTTCCGGTTTTCTAAATATCTCCATAAATATGATGTATAGGTATATTGTATACCTAATAAAAGTTTTATATAATGTGTTTAACTATAACTTTTGTATTTAACATATTTTTGTATAACCGGTTGATTAGGAGTTATTCGTGAAATACTGATAAACCGGAAGAAGATGATTATGTACTTTGTGGGCGCTCTAACATGAAAACTATTTGTCGGATCAACACCAAATTTCATATATAGTATTTTGGTTTGTGTCGTTAGAGTTGATTAGTTTTTGGAGTAAATCGTTTAACCGGAAGTTGAGCTTCATTCTTCAAAGCTCATTTCCGGTTTTCAAAATATCTCCATAAATATGATATTTAGGTATATACTATTATTTATAAATTATTTAGAAAATAAAATTGACTATAACTTTTGTATGAAACATATTTTTGTATCATTGATTTTTTAGGAGTTATTCATGAAATACTGATAAACAGGAAGTTGCTGATTATGTACAGCTAACAGCAAAAAAAAGTTACCACCCCTGACCCACCAAGAAATTCTAAGTCCAAATTTCGGGCCGGCGAGCCTTTCTCTCGAAAAGGGAGGGAGAGAAAAGAAAGATGGAGAACATGGTACGTTACGCTAGCTCGGCTCTCGCGTTTGGATGGAGAATTTTCGTTATTTATATAAAAATCATTTACTACTATCCATTATATGCCGCAACATTTGATGTGTTAACGCGTACTATTGAATTTGACGACGATCAACTGGAAGATAACTAAAGAAATGAATCGAATGGAATGCAGCAATCAAAGTAACTCTCACTTTAATTTTCGATAACAGATTATTAAATCATTTCCAAAGCAATACAAATGAATTTAACTGAATACAACATTCGGTATCAAATTAACTCACATTTCGTTTTTCGAAAATCGATCGTTTAAATCACTTCCAACGATTGATTATGCTCATCAATGTGAACGAAACCAGCAACTATTCTCTTCTTCTTAATTTCAAATAGGCCACAACGCAGGATCTCGGATTCAACAATGGCATTTGTCGTCAGGGGGACCGGTTGTTTATACTCACAAAACTTTTCGTATTCCGTAAAATTCTCGAAAATTCAATTCTGGGATCGAAGCTAGGACGAAGTGTCACCATTTTTTACAATATAAACACTTTCGTATATATATATATATATTTGAATGCAATGTTCTATAAAAATTTCAAGTCAATCGACCAAGTGATTTTTGAGTTTTGCGGGCACAAACATATGCAGGCTGAATTTTTATACATAAGATATGTGCATAATTCGGTGGATTATTATAATTTAATTTGATTGCTTTTACAACCCTTTCGTTTAATTTTCCCAATTGAAAAGCGTTCTATCATGAAGAGAAATAACTAAGGAATAAACACAAGGAAATAAAAGTTCCACATCTTCCACACAAAAAGTCGTGTAACTTTGACAAAGTTATTTATATCCTTGTGCTTAGTTACCTATGGAGTTCCCCAAAGTTAAAGCTCATTCGATTGATTTAAATAAGGAATAATCTTTTCTAGATTACCATTTCCCCTTACTCTCGTGACTCCTATAGATTATATAATCCAAGAATTTGTAAAATTAAATTATCCTTATAACAACACTGTGGCAAATTCTCACAATTAGCTTTGACGTTTACTAGCACCATCTTCAACATTTACATAAATACGCGATCCTCCATATGGTGTGTGCCTTGAAAAAGAAGAAAGAATGAGAGGGAACAAAAGTGTGTGTGCAGGTGAAAGGGTAGAATTCTTGGAAAACTGTTAAACAGGATAAAACAAAATAGGTGGGGGAGAAGGACAAAATAAACCCTTAGTTGCCAAAGGGGAATAGAAAAGAAAAACTTTCTCGTTGGGAGAGGAGGACGGGTTGCAATTTGCTCGATTCATTTTGATTTTATCTAAAATAATGTGTCCACTAGCCTTCTCTGATATATGTATAATTTTTACCTCGCAATTAGAAGAATGACTCGAAGAAATACATCTCTCATAAAGTGGGACTGCCGAGCATCAGATTAGAAATGTTGTATGTTCTTCAGCCTATAACCTACGAAATCTCACTGTTTATCTGATGTGGATTGAATGAAAATAATCATAAATCGCTTGATGAAACTACCGTCCTAAAAATTTGATCCATGGATTCCTTATCGTTTCAGAGTAACGGGCTTACAGTAAATACTGCAGTAAAAGGCAAGCGGTAGACGTCCTTTTGGTAAAATTCTCGAAATTTTATTTCTCAAAAGTTACTTCTCTCATTTTTTTTAGCTATTTACTGATCCACCAATCGACTCCGAAGAGTATTACAATTTGTTTATTTCGAAGTTCTCAGTATTTTAAGAAGACCATCTTTTATTTTATCAGTTACGAAAAATGATAAGACCGCTATTCGTGAAATTGTGACTTTTGCATGACAATGTTAATCGACGTCTAACCAAATTTAAGACTTAGCTAGAGTATGACTTATTTGTACTCGACGCAGGATGGGCAAGTTATTGCGTGTATATTACAGTAATGGCTATTATAGTTGTGTTTAAATACGTATTTAAATGACATCTCTATTTTGTATTTTATAAACCAGATGAGATCGACTACCAAATTTTATCAGTGAATAAAGATGAGTTTAACGTTTTGGCTATCATCAATACTGAGAGAAAAAGTGTATTCACTTTCTCTTGGTGGTTTTTTTATATTAATTTTTAAGGTTCTTAAAATCTACGAAACTAATAACTGTATTTAACATTTAATGGAATAAAAGGATTGAAAACACTATACATTCAATGATAGTAATGAAAAAGAACCAAAGGAACGCTAGTTTACGCAAATAGCTATTTCTTAAAATTTCCCGTTCTGTTGTTGATTGATTTCTAAGGGTATCTTGAAGGTTTATGAAAATCATTGGTTAGAAGAAAAAGCCTGAAGAGATGTATGTAAATATTGAGAACGTAATTTTGGAATTAGAATGCTCCGAAGCTTAAATTTCTTCGGGAGTGATCTTTCTACGGTTAATATATGCTTAATTCTACTCCTGAAAGCATAGACGGTCCGAGACATGGGCAGTCTGGGAGACCGTCGAGAGCATTTGTGGGGTCTTCTCAGATCCCTTGAAGATTCTCAATGATAAAATTATACTTGTATAGCTTAGGTAATTTTAACGATTACACCCGGTCACAATATTTAGGTAAACTTATTTTATCCATTAAGGGGAACTAGTTCTAAACGTCTGCCTGCCCAGAATGTCAATAATCTTCAGATTACCCCCTCCCAATGATTGGAATCAATTTCCTTCGCAATTAATGCAGATTTCTTTGGTCCTAGTTCTCTTGAGTAATTTCCTTTAATTCCAATTGATTGAAGAAGCCGTTACTTGGTGAAACTGCGTTATGTAAGAAATTGTGAATCTTTTTCCTTAGTTATTTCCACCATCCCTTATAGTCGTTGAGCTATGACTATATTTACGGAAATTATATTTAGGAAAACTGCTAAATCAGGCGTAATCCATCTGAGTTGCCCTTACATGGGAAAATGCTGTTTAATAATTAAAATTTAGCCTACGTATTTTACCCTTTCTTTTTTTAATGAGAGGCCAGTTCAGTCCATCAGCGATTACTGAATAAAGCACTAGAAATACTGACATCTCGTACTTATTATCTATGATTACTCTTAAATAAGATGGGTAACGCTTCCTTTCTTGGGAAATATGTCAGGAGAATCTGATTACTGCTGAATCTTAATGCTGGTTTCCAAGCCTCACCTATTCTTCCTTAAAACTTCTTGGTTTAAAGATAATGAAGACATTTACGATATCTTGAAGGTACAGAAATTTAAATGTGTGAATAGCTCGACATTTGTGTGGGATCAACTGGCGGAAGATCTAATTGTATGCATGAATGTATGCACATGGTATGCATATTCTTATATGCCTACATGATTATATCCTACCCTATGCCAATAATTTTCGAAGCAAAATAAATTTACATTGATAATAAATAATTTCGACTATGATAGGTCTATTGTTAATGGTTTATGAATTTTGGATGCAAATGAACGTTTTAGAAGTAAGTTCACATAAAATCTAATTCAGTATGTTAGGAAAATGAAACTTGCAAACTGCCACAAAAATCGGAACTTTTTCGAATCGTTGATCTAATTTACATTCCCTCTGGCTGAAGCATTGAAAACATGTTTTTCCGGTCACCCTCTAACCTGCATTATTTTGTTTTAAAATGGCTTAAATCGTTTTCTCAATCTTATTAATAGCCAACATCCCAGGATCTCTGCACATCACTTCTGAGCCTGTTTACCACATTATCTTCATATTTTTTTGATGTATGCCTTAGAGTTGAAGAGAATAAACATTCTTTTCTTAGTAAGCATAAAATATTCCGTATTCCCATTGTTTATTTTCCTATCATCGTCACCATGAAGTAACCCATTCATATTCCTTCTTCGACGAACTTTCTTTATATCACCATCCATGACGAAGAATGGCATTTTCAGGCAATTCTCTCTCTCATACAAAACCCTTAAACGATGCCTCGAAAATTAGAGGCACTGAAGACGGAAGTAACCTGTGACCGCTCCATTGAAGACCCTTTCTCTTTCCTCTCTCACCCCCATAGAGAAGCTCCCTTTGTTTTCTTGAGAAGGAAGGTATGCATGCTACCGATTAACCGTTATGTAGACAAAAACATTAAAAGCAGACGTAGCACCAAAAGGTGGGCTTGCCACAGAGATCCTTAGAAATAGATTTAAATATATTTTTCATGCATGAGCGTTTACGTGCGAATATTTAGAGTGGAGTTGTAACAGCCTAAAGCTGTTGGCTCATACCTATTTTCTATGTTGAAACTCTTAATCGTTTTAGCATTTTAAAATTTTTGACCGAATTTTAAATAAAGGAATTCAATATTTACAAGTATATTATTCAATTCTTTTTGCACTTTGCTCGACTCTGCACGACTAGTCCTTCTAACTTCATTACCCAAAAGAATTTCTCGCGCGTAAAATATAAAGCTGTTTGTTAAGAGACTACAGGTTAGATAGCAGTGAGTCCAAAATGATAGGAGCCCTCCGCTGGGTATCTTTTAAGAATATAACTATGTAAAGACAATAATTATTAGAGATATTCCTTAGCTGTGATTTACATGACGAAATACGCGACGGCATGATCCCTATTCTCAACGATCGTTATTTTCACAGCCAGATGGTGACAATATTACCGCGAGATAATAGCGAGGACAGATGGTTTATATTGTTATCATCTTACGTATCGTATAAGGTGCGTAAATATGTAAATTATTTAGATAGTTGAGTGTTTCACATTCTCTGCAATAAGCCTTATGGGGCTCGCGGATAGTCAATTTAAATGTATTTTTTACTTAACTATTTTTCACAAATCTGCAACACCATTATTATATTTATAATATACGTTTTTTTCTTATCTTTCCTACTTCCGTTGACCTGATTTACAGTAGTTCATATTCTCTTAATTATCGTATCATAATTAAGCATAATCTTTGCGAAAACGATCATCCTGCGGGCATGTGGAGCATTAACTGAAATAACCGGTTTCATTATAAATCTGCATTGATGGAAAATGTTATGTATTATATATGTTAGGACGAACTATGAGCAGCCAAAGTAATTCTTGTCCAATATTTTAAGAAGAAGAGCGAATTACGCTTGATATTCGAGCCGATTTAACGAAATACGAATTTAATTATTTCATAATACAATACTGCTTCTACCGCAGCAAAAGCAATGACTTTTAGCGAGTATTTATAAAATATATATCATCACAAAAGCCTTCAAAACGTGCCAGGCATAAAGAGGAAGACGAAAAGCGCGCTCAAAACAGAGAATCTGAAAGACTCGCCCTTCTCGAGTTATGCTGGTAGCATCTTAGGTGGTAACTTTTTTATGCTGTTAGCTGTACATTGCGGGCGCTATGGGCTCTATGGGCGAAAGGCCAAATTCATCGTTTTTCATCGAGCATGTCCCGAAAAACATTATTTATAATGTTTGTGACGTAAAAGAAAATAATATATAAATTAATCATTCATCTTCCAAGTTTAGATGGAATATAGAGTTCGAAATTACTGTCGTAGATAAATATTTACATCTTATGTACGGAGAAAGTCATGTGCTGGCCACATCAGATTTTTTTTTCCTTATTTTATGACGAAATTACCGTAAACAGGGGCAAAAACGGATAATTTTAGCGAAATTTCTATTTTTTTCTTCTATTTACTTGTTTTTTTTCCTCATTTTATGACTAAATTACCGAAAAAAGGGACGAAAAAGGATAATTTTAGCGAAATTTTTATTTTTTTCCTCTATTTACTCGTTTTTTTTTCCTCATTTTTTGACGAAATTACCGAAAAAAGGGACGAAAATGGATAATTTTTGCGAATTTTCTATTTTTTCCTCTATTTACTCGATTTTTTCTCATTTTATGACTAAATTACAAAAAAAGGGACGAAAAAGGATAATTTTAGCGAAATTTCTATTTTTTTCCTCTATTTACTCGTTTTTTTCCTCATTTTATGACGAAATTACCAGAAAAAAGGGACGAAAACGGATAATTTTAGCGAAATTTTATTTTTTTCCTCAATTTTCACGTTTTTTTCCTCCTTTTATGACGAAATTACCGAAAAAAGGGACGAAAACGGATAATTTTAGCGAAATTTCTATTTTATCTCTATTTACTCGTTTTTTCCTCATTTTATGACGAAATTACCGAAAAAAGGGCCGAAAACGGATAATTTTAGCGAAATTTCTATTTTTTCCTCTATTTACTCGTTTTTTTCCCTCATTTTTTGACGAAATTACCGAGAAAAGGGACGAAAACGCATAATTTTAGCGAAATTTTTTTTTTTTCTTTTTATGACGAAATTCCCGAAAAAAGGGACTAAAACGGATAATTTTTGTGAAATTGTTATTTTTTTCTTCAATTTACTCGTTTTTTTTCTTTATTTTATGACTAAATTTCCGAAAAAAGGGACGAAAAAGGATAAATTTAACAAAATTTCTATATTTTCCTCTATTTACTCGTTTTTTTTCCTCATTTTATGACGAAATTACCGAAAAAAGGGCCGAAAACGGATAATTTTAGCGAAATTTCTATTTTTTCCTCTATTTACTCGTTTTTTTTCCAAATTTTATGACGAAATTACCAAGAAATGGGCCGTAAACGGATAATTTTAGCGAAATTTCTATTTTTCCTTTATTTACTCGATTTTTTCTCATTTTATGACGAAATTACCGAAAAAAGGGTCGAAAAAGGATAATTTTAGCGAAATTTTTATTTTTTTCCTCTATTTTCACGTTTTTTTTCCTCATTTTATGACAAATTTACCGAAAAAAGCAACGAAAACGGATAATTTTAGCGAAATTTTAATTTTTTTCCTCAATTTACTCGTTTTTTGTCCTCATTTATTGACGAAATTACCGAAAAAAGGGACGAAAACGGATAATTTTATGGAAATATCGATTTTTTCCTCTATTTTCTCGTTTTTTTCCTTATTTTATGACAAATTTACCGAAAAAAGCAACGAAAACGGATAATTTTAGCGAAATTTTAATTTTTTTCCTCAATTTACACGTTTTTTTCCTCCTTTCATGACGAAATTACCGAAAAAAGGGACGAAAACGGATAATTATAGCGAAATATCTATTTTTTCCTCTATTTACTCGTTTTTTTCCTCATTTTATGACGAAATTACCGAAAAAAGGGCCGAAAACGGATAATTTTAGCGAAATTTCTATTTTTTTCTCTATTTACTCGTTTTTTTTTTCCCTCATTTTTTGACGAAATTACCGAAAAAAGGGCCGAAAACGGATAATTTTAGCGAAATTTCTATTTTTTCCTTTATTTACTCGATTTTTTCTCATTTTATGACGAAATTACCGAAAAAAGGGACGAAAGCGGATAATTTTAGCGAAATTTCTATTTTTTCCTCTATTTACTCGTTTTTTTCCTCATTTTATGACGAAATTACCGAAAAAAGGGACGAAAATGGATAATTTTATGAAATTTCTATTTTTTTCCTCTATTTACTCGTTTTTTGTTTTCCTCATTATATGACGAAATTACCGAAAAAAGGGTAGAAAACGGATAATTTTAGCGAAATTTCTATTTTATCCTCTACCTACCCGTTTTTTTTCCTCATTTTATGACGAAATTACCGAAAAAAACGGCCGAAAGCGGATAATTTTAGGGATATTTCTATTTTTTCCTCTATTAACTCTTTTTTTTTCCTCATTTTATGACGAAATTACCGAAAAAAGGAACGAAAACGGATAATTTTAGCGAAATTTCTATTTTTTTCTCTATTTACTCGTTTTTTTCTCATTTTATGACGTAATTACCGAAAAAAGGGCCGAAAACGGATAATTTTAGCGAAATTTCTATTTTTTCCTCTATTTACTCGTTCCTTTTCTCATCATTTTATGTTGATATTACCGAGAAAAGGGACGAAAACGGATAATTTTAGTGAAATTTAATATTTTTTCCTCTATTTACTCGTTTTTTTTCCTCATTTTATGACGAATTTACCGAAAAAAGGGACGAAAACGGATAATTTTTGCAAAATTTATATTTTTTCCACATTTACTCGTTTTTTTCCTCATTTTATGACGAAATTACCGATAAAAGGGCCGAAAACGGATAATTTTAGCGAAAGTTCTATTTTTTCCTCTATTTACTCGTTTTTTTTCCAAATTTTAGGACGAAATTACCGAAAAAAGGGACGGAAACGCATAATTTTGGCGAAATTTTTCTTCTTTTCCTCAATTTACTCCTTTTTTTTCTCATTTTTGACGAAATTACCGAGAAAAGGGACGAAAACGGATAATTTTAGCGAAATTTTTCTTTTTTTCCTCAATTTACTCCTTTTTTCCCTCATTTTATGACGAAATTACCAAAAAAGGGACGAAAACGGATAGTTTTAAGAAAAATTTTTATTTTTTCCTCTATTTTCTCGTTTTTTTTTCCTAATTTTGTCACGAAATTACCAGGAACGGATAATTTTAGCGAAATTTCTATTTTTTTCTCTGTTTTCTCTTTTTTTTCCTAATTTTATCACGAAATTACCGAAAACGGATAATTTAAGCGAAATTTCTATTTTTTCCTCTATTTTCTCGTTTTTTTCCCTAATTTTATCACGAAATTAACGAAAACGGATAATTTTAGCGAAATTTCTATTTTTTTTCTCATTTTATGACGAAATTCCCGAAAAAAGAGACGAAAGCAAATAATTTTAGTGACATTTTTATTTTTTTCCTTCAATTTCCTCTTTTTTTTTCCTTATTTTATGACGAAATTACCGTAAAAAGGGACGAAAATGGATAATTTTAGCGAAATTTCTATTTTTTTCCTCTATTTACTTGTTTTTTTTTCCTCATTTTATGACTAAATTACCGAAAAAAGGGACGAAAAAGGATAATTTTAGCGAAATTTTTATTTTTTTCCTCTAATTACTCGATTTTTTTCCTCATTTTTCGACGAAATTACCGAAAAAAGGGACGAAAATGGATAATTTTTGCGAATTATCTATTTTTTCCTCTATTTACTCGATTTTTTCTCATTTTATGACTAAATTACGAAAAAAAGGGACGAAAACGGATAATTTTAGCGAAATATCTATTTATTCCTCTATTAACTCGTTTTTTTCCTCATTTTATGACGAAATTACCGAAAAATGGGACGAAAACGGATAATTTTAGCGAAATTTTATTTTTTTCCTCAATTTACACGTTTTTTTCCTCCTTTTATGACGAAATTACCGAAAAAAGGGACGAAAACGGATAATTTTAGCGAAATTTCTATTTTTTTCCTCTATTTACTTGTTTTTTTCCTCATTTTATGACTAAATTACCGAAAAAAGGGACGAAAAAGGATAATTTTAGCGAAATTTTTATTTTTTTCCTCTATTTACTCGTTTTTTTTTTCCTCATTTTTTGACGAAATTACCGAAAAAAGGGACAAAAATGGATAATTTTTGCGAATTTTCTATTTTTTCCTCTATTTACTCGATTTTTTCTCATTTTATGACTAAATTACAAAAAAAGGGACGAAAACGGATAATTTTAGCGAAATTTCTATTTTTTTCCTCTATTTACTCGTTTTTTTCCTCATTTTATGACGAAATTACCAGAAAAAAGGGACGAAAACGGATAATTTTAGCGAAATTTTATTTTTTTCCTCAATTTTCACGTTTTTTTCCTCCTTTTATGACGAAATTACCGAAAAAAGGGACGAAAACTGATAATTTTAGCGAAATTTCTATTTTTTCTCTATTTACTCGTTTTTTCCTCATTTTATGACGAAATTACCGAAAAAAGGGCCGAAAACGGATAATTTTAGCGAAATTTCTATTTTTTCCTCTATTTACTCGTTTTTTTCCTTCATTTTTTGACGAAATTACGGAGAAAAGGGACGAAAACGCATAATTTTAGCGAAATTTTTTTTTTTTTCTTTTTATGACGAAATTCCCGAAAAAAGGGACAAAAACGGATAATTTTTGTGAAATTGTTATTTTTTTCTTCAATTTACTCGTTTTTTTTCTTTATTTTATGACTAAATTTCCGAAAAAAGGGACGAAAGCGGATAATTTTAGCGAAATTTCTATTTTTTCCTCTATTTACTCGTTTTTTTTTCCACATTTTATGACGAAATTACCGAAAAAAGGGACGAAAATGGATAATTTTATGAAATTTCTATTTTTTTCCTCTAATTACTCGTTTTTTTTTCCTCATTATATGACGAAATTAACGAAAAAAGGGAAGAATACGGATAATTTTAGCGAAATTTCTATTTTATCCTCTATCTACTCGTTTATTTCGTCAATTAATGACGAAATTACCGAAAAAACGGCCGAAAACGGATAATTTTAGCGATATTTCTATTTTTTCCTCTATTAACTCGTTTTTTTCTCATTTTATGACGAAATTACCGGAAAAAGGGTCGAAAACGGATAATTTTAGCGAAATTTTTTTTTTTTTCCTCAATTTACTCCTTTTTTTTCTCATTTTATGACGAAATTACCAAAAAAGGGACGAAAAAGGATAATTTTAGCGTAATTTCAATTTTTTCCTCTATTTACTCGTTTTTTTTCCTCATTTTATGTCAAATTTACCGAAAAAAGGGACGAAAACGGATAATTTTAGCGAAATTTCTATTTTTTCCTCTATTTACTCTTTTTTTTCCCTCATTTATTGACGAAATTACCGAAAAAAAGGACGAAAATGGATAATTTTAGCGAAATTTCTATTTTTTCCTCTATTTTCTCGTTTTTTTTCCTAATTTTATCACGAAATTAACGAAAACGGATAATATTAGCGAAATTTCTATTTTTTTTCTAATTTTATGACGAAATTCCCGAAAAAAGAAACGAAAGCGGATAATTTTAGTGACATTTTTATTTTTTTCCTTCAATTTACTCGTTTTTTTTCCTTATTTTATGACGAAATTACTGTAAAAAGGGACGAAAACGGATAATTTTAGCGAAATTTCTATTTTTTTCCTCTATTTACTTGTTTTTTTTTCCTCATTTTTTGACTAAATTACCGGAAAAAGGGACGAAAAAGGATAATTTTAGCGAAATTTTTATTTTTTTCCTCTATTTACTTGTTTTTTTCCTCATTTTATGACAAATTTACCGAAAAAAGCAAAGAAAACGGATAATTTTAGCGAAATTTTAATTTTTTTCCTCAATTTACTCGTTTTTTTCCTCATTTTTTGACAAATTTACCGAAAAAAGCAACGAAAACGGATAATTTTAGCGAAATTTTAATTTTTTCCTCAATTTACACGTTTATTTCCTCCTTTTATGACGAAATTACCGAAAAAAGGGACGAAAACGGATAATTATAGCGAAATATCTATTTTTTTTCTCTATTTACTCGTTTTTTTCCTCATTTTATGACGAAATTACCGAAAAAAGGGCCGAAAACGGATAATTTTAGCAAAATTTCTATTTTTTCCTCTATTTACTCGTTTTTTTCCCTCATTTTTTGACGAAATTATTGAAAAAAGGGCCGAAAACGGATAATTTTAGCGAAATTTCTATTTTTTCCTTTATTTACTCGATTTTTTCTCATTTTATGACGAAATTACCGAAAAAAGGGACGAAAGGGGATAATTTTAGCGAAATTTCTATTTTTTCCTCTATTTACTCGTTTTTTTTCTCATTTTATGACGAAATTACCGAAAAAAGGGACGAAAGCGGATAATTTTAGCGAAATTTCTATTTTTTCCTCTATTTACTCGTTTTTTTTCCACATTTTATGACGAAATTACCGAAAAAAGGGACGAAAATGGATAATTTTATGAAATTTCTATTTTTTTCCTCTAATTACTCGTTTTTTTTTCCTCATTATATGACGAAATTAACGAAAAAAGGGAAGAATACGGATAATTTTAGCGAAATTTCTATTTTATCCTCTATCTACCCGTTTTTTTCGTCAATTAATGACGAAATTACCGAAAAAACAGCCGAAAACGGATAATTTTAGCGATATTTCTATTTTTTCCTCTATTAACTCGTTTTTTTCTCATTTTATGACGAAATTACCGGAAAAAGGGTCGAAAACGGATAATTTTAGCGAAATTTTTTTTTTTTCCTCAATTTACTCCTTTTTTTTCTCATTTTATGACGAAATTACCAAAAAAGGGACGAAAAAGGATAATTTTAGCGTAATTTCAATTTTTTCCTCTATTTACTCGTTTTTTTTCCTCATTTTATGTCAAATTTACCGAAAAAAGGGACGAAAACGGATAATTTTAGCGAAATTTCTATTTTTTCCTCTATTTACTCTTTTTTTTCCCTCATTTATTGACGAAATTACCGAAAAAAAGGACGAAAATGGATAATTTTAGCGAAATTTCTATTTTTTCCTCTATTTTCTCGTTTTTTTTCCTAATTTTATCACGAAATTAACGAAAACGGATAATATTAGCGAAATTTCTATTTTTTTTCTCATTTTATGACGAAATTCTCGAAAAAAGAAACGAAAGCGGATAATTTTAGTGACATTTTTATTTTTTTCCTTCAATTTACTCGTTTTTCTTCCTCATTTTTTGACTAAATTACCGGAAAAAGGGACGAAAAAGGATAATTTTAGCGAAATTTTTATTTTTTTCCTCTATTTACTTGTTTTTTTCCTCATTTTATGACAAATTTACCGAAAAAAGCAAAGAAAACGGATAATTTTAGCGAAATTTTAATTTTTTTCCTCAATTTACTCGTTTTTTTCCTCATTTTTTGACAAATTTACCGAAAAAAGCAACGAAAACGGATAATTTTAGCGAAATTTTAATTTTTTCCTCAATTTACACGTTTATTTCCTCCTTTTATGACGAAATTACCGAAAAAAGGGACGAAAACGGATAATTATAGCGAAATATCTATTTTTTTTCTCTATTTACTCGTTTTTTTCCTCATTTTATGACGAAATTACCGAAAAAAGGGCCGAAAACGGATAATTTTAGCGAAATTTCTATTTTTTCCTCTATTTACTCGTTTTTTTCCCTCATTTTTTGACGAAATTATTGAAAAAACGGCCGAAAACGGATAATTTTAGCGAAATTTCTATTTTTTCCTTTATTTACTCGATTTTTTCTCATTTTATGACGAAATTACCGAAAAAAGGGACGAAAGGGGATAATTTTAGCGAAATTTCTATTTTTTCCTCTATTTACTCGTTTTTTTCCTCATTTTATGACGAAATTACCGAAAAAAGGGACGAAAATGGATAATTTTATGAAATTTCTATTTTTTTCCTCTATTTACTCGTTTTTTGTTTTCCTCATTATATGACGAAATTACCGAAAAAAGGGTAGAAAACGGATAATTTTAGCGAAATTTCTATTTTATCCTCTACCTACCCGTTTTTTTTCCTCATTTTATGACGTAATTACCGAAAAAACGGCCGAAAGCGGATAATTTTAGCGATATTTCTATTTTTTCCTCTATTAACTCTTTTTTTTTCCTCATTTTATGACGAAATTACCGAAAAAAGGAACGAAAACGGATAATTTTAGCGAAATTTCTATTTTTTTCTCTATTTACTCGTTTTTTTCCTCATTTTTTGACGAAATTACCGAGAAAAGGGACGAAAACGGATAATTTTAGCGAAATTTTACTTTTTTTCCTCAATTTACTCCTTTTTTCCCTCATTTTATGACGAAATTACCAAAAAAGGGACGAAAACGGATAGTTTTAAGAAAAATTTCTATTTTTTCCTCTATTTTCTCGTTTTTTTTTCCTAATTTTATCACGAAACTACCAGGAACGGATAATTTTAGCGAAATTTCTATTTTTTCTCTGTTTTCTCTTTTTTTTCCTAATTTTATCACGAAATTACCGAAAACGGATACTTTTAGCCAAATTTCTATTTTTTCCTCTATTTTCTCGTTTTTTTTTCCTAATTTTATCACGAAATTAACGAAAACGGATAATTTTAGCGAAATTTCTATTTTTTTTTCTCATTTTATGACGAAATTCCCGAAAAAAGGGACGAAAGCAAATAATTTTAGTGACATTTTTATTTTTTTCCTTCAATTTCCTCTTTTTTTTCCTTATTTTATGAAGAAATTACCGTAAAAAGGGACGAAAACGGATATTTTTAGCGAAATTTCTATTTTTTTCCTCTATTTACTTGTTTTTTTTCCTCATTATATGACTAAATTACCGAAAAAAGGGACGAAAAAGGATAATTATAGCGAAATTTTTATTTTTTTCCTCTAATTACTCGATTTTTTTCCTCATTTTTTGACGAAATTACCGAAAAAAGGGACGAAAAAGGATAATTTTAGCGAAATTTTTATTTTTTTCCTCTATTTACTCGATTTTTCTCATTTTATCACTAAATTACAAAAAAAAGGACGAAAATGGATAATTTTAGGGAAATTTCTATTTTTTCCTCTATTTACGCGTTTTTTTCCTCATTTTATGACGAAATTACCGAAAAAACGGCCGAAAACGGATAATTTTAGCGAAATTTCTATTTTTTCCTTTATTTACTCGATTTTTTCTCATTTTATGACGAAATTACCGAAAAAAGGGACGAAAGGGGATAATTTTAGCGAAATTTCTATTTTTTCCTCTATTTACTCGTTTTTTTCCTCATTTTATGACGAAATTACCGAAAAAAGGGACGAAAATGGATAATTTTATGAAATTTCTATTTTTTTCCTCTATTTACTCGTTTTTTGTTTTCCTCATTATATGACGAAATTACCGAAAAAAGGGTAGAAAACGGATAATTTTAGCGAAATTTCTATTTTATCCTCTACCTACCCGTTTTTTTTCCTCATTTTATGACGTAATTACCGAAAAAACGGCCGAAAGCGGATAATTTTAGCGATATTTCTATTTTTTTTCTCATTTTATGACGAAAATACCGAATAAAGAAACGAAAGCGGATAATTTTAGTGACATTTTTCTTTTTTTCCTTCAATTTACTCGTTTTTTTTCCTTATTTTATGACGAAATTACTGTAAAAAGGGACGAAAACGGATAATTTTAGCGAAATTTCTATTTTTTTCCTCTATTTACTTGTTTTTTTTCCTCATTTTTTGACTAAATTACCGGATAAAGGGACGAAAAAGGATAATTTTAGCGAAATTTTTATTTTTTTCCTCTATTTACTTGTTTTTTTTCTCATTTTATGACAAATTTACCGAAAAAGGAAAGAAAACGGATAATTTTAGCGGAATTTTAATTTTTTTCCTCAATTTACTCGTTTTTTTCCTCATTTTTTGACAAATTTACCGAAAAAAGCAACGAAAACGGATAATTTTAGCGAAATTTTAATGTTTTTCCTCAATTTACTCGTTTTTTTTCCTCATTTATTGACGAAATTACCGAAAAAAGGGACGAAAACGGATAATTTTATGGAAATATCGATTTTTTCCTCTATTTTCTCGTTTTTTCCTCATTTTATGACAAATTTACCGAAAAAAGCAACGAAAACGGATAATTTTAGCGAAATTTTAATTTTTTCCTCAATTTACTCGTTTTTTTTTCCTCATTTTTTGACGAAATTACCGAAAAAAGGGACGAAAATGGATAATTTTTGCGAATTTTCTATTTTTTCCTCTATTTACTCGATTTTTTCTCATTTTATGACTAAATTACAAAAAAAAGGGACGAAAACGGATAATTTTAGCGAAATTTCTATTTTTTTCCTCTATTTACTCGTTTTTTTCCTCATTTTATGACGAAATTACCAGAAAAAAGGGACGAAAATGGATAATTTTAGCGAAATTTTATTTTTTTCCTCAATTTTCACGTTTTTTTCCTCCTTTTATGACGAAATTCCCGAAAAAAGGGACAAAAACGGATAATTTTTGTGAAATTGTTATTTTTTTCTTCAATTTACTCGTTTTTTTTCTTTATTTTATGACTAAATTTCCGAAAAAAGGGACGAAAGCGGATAATTTTAGCGAAATTTCTATTTTTTCCTCTATTTACTCGTTTTTTTTTCCACATTTTATGACGAAATTACCGAAAAAAGGGACGAAAATGGATAATTTTATGAAATTTCTATTTTTTTCCTCTAATTACTCGTTTTTTTTCCTCATTATATGACGAAATTAACAAAAAAAGGGAAGAATGCGGATAATTTTAGCGAAATTTCTATTTTATCCTCTATCTACCCGTTTTTTTCGTCAATTAATGACGAAATTACCGAAAAAACGGCCGAAAACGGATAATTTTAGCGATATTTCTATTTTTTCCTCTATTAACTCGTTTTTTTCTCATTTTATGACGAAATTACCGGAAAAAGGGTCGAAAACGGATAATTTTAGCAAAATTTTTTTTTTTTCCTCAATTTACTCCTTTTTTTTCTCATTTTATGACGAAATTACCAAAAAAGGGACGAAAAAGGATAATTTTAGCGTAATTTCAATTTTTTCCTCTATTTACTCGTTTTTTTTCCTCATTTTATGTCAAATTTACCGAAAAAAGGGAGGAAAACGGATAATTTTAGCGAAATTTCTATTTTTTCCTCTATTTACTCTTTTTTTTTCCCTCATTTATTGACGAAATTACCGAAAAAAAGGACGAAAATGGATAATTTTAGCGAAATTTCTATTTTTTCCTCTATTTTCTCGTTTTTTTTCCTAATTTTATCACGAAATTAACGAAAACGGATAATATTAGCGAAATTTCTATTTTTTTTCTCATTTTATGACGAGATTCCCGAAAAAAGAAACGAAAGCGGATAATTTTAGTGACATTTTTATTTTTTTCCTTCAATTTACTCGTTTTTTTTCCTTATTTTATGACGAAATTACTGTAAAAAGGGACGAAAACCTATAATTTTAGCGAAATTTCTATTTTTTTCCCCTATTTACTTGTTTTTTTTTCCTCATTTTTTGACTAAATTACCGGAAAAAGGGACGAAAAAGGATAATTTTAGCGAAATTTTTATTTTTTTCCTCTATTTACTTGTTTTTTTCCTCATTTTATGACAAATTTACCGAAAAAAGCAAAGAAAACGGATAATTTTAGCGAAATTTTAATTTTTTTCCTCAATTTACACGTTTATTTCCTCCTTTTATGACGAAATTACCGAAAAAAGGGACGAAAACGGATAATTATAGCGAAATATCTATTTTTTTTCTCTATTTACTCGTTTTTTTCCTCATTTTATGACGAAATTACCGAAAAAAGGGCCGAAAACGGATAATTTTATCGAAATTTCTATTTTTTCCTCTATTTACTCGTTTTTTTCCCTCATTTTTTGACGAAATTATTGAAAAAAGGGCCGAAAACGGATAATTTTAGCGAAATTTCTATTTTTTCCTTTATTTACTCGATTTTTTCTCATTTTATGACGAAATTACCGAAAAAAGGGACGAAATGGGATAATTTTAGCGAAATTTCTATTTTTTCCTCTATTTACTCGTTTTTTTCCTCATTTTATGACGAAATTACCGAAAAAAGGGACGAAAATGGATAATTTTATGAAATTTCTATTTTTTTCCTCTATTTACTCGTTTTTTGTTTTCCTCATTATATGACGAAATTACCGAAAAAAGGGTAGAAAACGGATAATTTTAGCGAAATTTCTATTTTATCCTCTACCTACCCGTTTTTTTTCCTCATTTTATGACGTAATTACCGAAAAAACGGCCGAAAGCGGATAATTTTAGCGATATTTCTATTTTTTCCTCTATTAACTCTTTTTTTTTCCTCATTTTATGACGAAATTACCGAAAAAAGGAACGAAAACGGATAATTTTAGCGAAATTTCTATTTTTTTCTCTATTTACTCGTTTTTTTCCTCATTTTTTGACGAAATTACCGAGAAAAGGGACGAAAACGGATAATTTTAGCGAAATTTTACTTTTTTTCCTCTATTTACTCCTTTTTTCCCTCATTTTATGACGAAATTACCAAAAAAGGGACGAAAACGGATAGTTTTAAGAAAAATTTCTATTTTTTCCTCTATTTTCTCGTTTTTTTTTCCTAATTTTATCACGAAATTACCAGGAACGGATAATTTTAGCGAAATTTCTATTTTTTCTCTGTTTTCTCTTTTTTTTCCTAATTTTATCACGAAATTACCGAAAACGGATAATTTTAGCGAAATTTCTATTTTTTCCTCTATTTTCTCGTTTTTTTTTTCCTAATTTTATCACGAAATTAACGAAAACGGATAATTTTAGCGAAATTTCTATTTTTTTTTCTCATTTTATGACGAAATTCCCGAAAAAAGGTACGAAAGCAAATAATTTTAGTGACATTTTTATTTTTTTCCTTCAATTTCCTCTTTTTTTTTCCTTATTTTATGAAGAAATTACCGTAAAAAGGGACGAAAACGGATATTTTTAGCGAAATTTCTATTTTTTTCCTCTATTTACTTGTTTTTTTTCCTCATTTTATGACTAAATTACCGAAAAAAGGGACGAAAAAGGATAATTATAGCGAAATTTTTATTTTTTTCCTCTAATTACTCGATTTTTTTCCTCATTTTTTGACGAAATTACCGAAAAAAGGGACGAAAAAGGATAATTTTAGCGAAATTTTTATTTTTTTCCTCTATTTACTCGATTTTTCTCATTTTATCACTAAATTACAAAAAAAGGACGAAAATGGATAATTTTAGGGAAATTTCTATTTTTTCCTCTATTTACGCGTTTTTTTCCTCATTTTATGACGAAATTACCGAAAAAACGGCCGAAAGCGGATAATTTTAGCGATATTTCTATTTTTTCCTCTATTAACTCTTTTTTTTTCCTCATTTTATGACGAAATTACCGAAAAAAGGAACGAAAACGGATAATTTTAGCGAAATTTCTATTTTTTTTCTCATTTTATGACGAAATTCCCGAAAAAAGAAACGAAAGCGGATAATTTTAGTGACATTTTTATTTTTTTCCTTCAATTTACTCGTTTTTTTTCCTTATTTTATGACGAAATTACTGTAAAAAGGGACGAAAACGGATAATTTTAGCGAAATTTCTATTTTTTTCCTCTATTTACTTGTTTTTTTTCCTCATTTTTTGACTAAATTACCGGAAAAAGGGACGAAAAAGGATAATTTTAGCGAAATTTTTATTTTTTTCCTCTATTTACTTGTTTTTTTCCTCATTTTATGACAAATTTACCGAAAAAGGAAAGAAAACGGATAATTTTAGCGAAATTTTAATTTTTTTCCTCAATTTACTCGTTTTTTTCCTCATTTTTTGACAAATTTACCGAAAAAAGCAACGAAAACGGATAATTTTAGCGAAATTTAAATGTTTTTCCTCAATTTACTCGTTTTTTTTCCTCATTTATTGACGAAATTACCGAAAAAAGGGACGAAAACGGATAATTTTATGGAAATATCGATTTTTTCCTCTATTTTCTCGTTTTTTCCTCATTTTATGACAAATTTACCGAAAAAAGCAACGAAAACGGATAATTTTAGCGAAATTTTAATTTTTTTCCTCAATTTACACGTTTATTTCCTCCTTTTATGACGAAATTACCGAAAAAAGGGACGAAAACGGATAATTATAGCGAAATATCTATTTTTTTTCTCTATTTACTCGTTTTTTTCCTCATTGTATGACGAAATTACCGAAAAAAGGGCCGAAAACGGATAATTTTAGCGAAATTTCTATTTTTTCCTCTATTTACTCGTTTTTTTCCCTCATTTTTTGACGAAATTATTGAAAAAAGGGCCGAAAACGGATAATTTTAGCGAAATTTCTATTTTTTCCTTTATTTACTCGATTTTTTCTCATTTTATGACGAAATTACCGAAAAAAGGGACGAAAGGGGATAATTTTAGCGAAATTTCTATTTTTTCCTCTATTTACTCGTTTTTTTCCTCATTTTATGACGAAATTACCGAAAAAAGGGACGAAAATGGATAATTTTATGAAATTTCTATTTTTTTCCTCTATTTACTCGTTTTTTGTTTTCCTCATTATATGACGAAATTACCGAAAAAAGGGTAGAAAACGGATAATTTTAGCGAAATTTCTATTTTATCCTCTACCTACCCGTTTTTTTTCCTCATTTTATGACGAAATTACCGAAAAAACGGCCGAAAGCGGATAATTTTAGCGATATTTCTATTTTTTCCTCTATTAACTCTTTTTTTTCCTCATTTTATGACGAAATTACCGAAAAAAGGAACGAAAACGGATAATTTTAGCGAAATTTCTATTTTTTTCTCTATTTACTCGTTTTTTCCCTCATTTTATGACGAAATTACCAAAAAAGGGACGAAAACGGATAGTTTTAAGAAAAATTTCTATTTTTTCCTCTATTTTCTCGTTTTTTTTTCCTAATTTTATCACGAAATTACCAGAAACGGATAATTTTAGCGAAATTTCTATTTTTTCTCTGTTTTCTCTTTTTTTTCCTAATTTTATCACGAAATTACCGAAAACGGATAATTTTAGCGAAATTTCTATTTTTTCCTCTATTTTCTCGTTTTTTTTTCCTAATTTTATCACGAAATTAACGAAAACGGATAATTTTAGCGAAATTTCTATTTTTTTTTCTCATTTTCTGACGAAATTCCCGAAAAAAGGGACGAAAGCAAATAATTTTAGTGACATTTTTATTTTTTTCCTTCAATTTCCTCTTTTTTTTTCCTTATTTTATGAAGAAATTACCGTAAAAAGGGACGAAAACGGATATTTTTAGCGAAATTTCTATTTTTTTCCTCTATTTACTTGTTTTTTTTCCTCATTTTATGACGAAATTACCGAAAAAAGGGACGAAAACGGATAATTATAGCGAAATATCTATTTTTTTTCTCTATTTTCTCGTTTTTTTCCTCATTTTATGACGAAATTACCAAAAAAAGGGCCGAAAACGGATAATTTTAGCGAAATTTCTATTTTTATCTCTATTTACTCGTTTTTTTCCCTCATTTTTTGACGAAATTATTGAAAAAAGGGCCGAAAACGGATAATTTTAGCGAAATTTCTACTTTTTCCTTTATTTACTCGATTTTTTCTCATTTTATGACGAAATTACCGAAAAAAGGGACGAAAGGGGATAATTTTAGCGAAATTTCTATTTTTTCCTCTATTTACTCGTTTTTTTCCTCATTTTATGACGAAATTACCGAAAAAAGGGACGAAAATGGATAATTTTATGAAATTTCTATTTTTTTCCTCTATTTACTCGTTTTTTGTTTTCCTCATTATATGACGAAATTACCGAAAAAAGGGTAGAAAACGGATAATTTTAGCGAAATTTCTATTTTATCCTCTACCTACCCGTTTTTTTTCCTCATTTTATGACGTAATTACCGAAAAAACGGCCGAAAGCGGATAATTTTAGCGATATTTCTATTTTTTCCTCTATTAACTCTTTTTTTTTCCTCATTTTATGACGAAATTACCGAAAAAAGGAACGAAAACGGATAATTTTAGCGAAATTTCTATTTTTTTCTCTATTTACTCGTTTTTTTCCTCATTTTTTGACGAAATTACCGAGAAAAGGGACGAAAACGGATAATTTTAGCGAAATTTTACTTTTTTTCCTCAACTTACTCCTTTTTTCCCTCATTTTATGACGAAATTACCAAAAAAGGGACGAAAACGGATAGTTTTAAGAAAAATTTCTATTTTTTCCTCTATTTTCTCGTTTTTTTTTCCTAATTTTATCACGAAATTACCAGGAACGGATAATTTTAGCGAAATTTCTATTTTTTCTCTGTTTTCTCTTTTTTTTCCTAATTTTATCACGAAATTACCGAAAACGGATAATTTTAGCGAAATTTCTATTTTTTCCTCTATTTTCTCGTTTTTTTTTCCTAATTTTATCACGAAATTAACGAAAACGGATAATTTTAGCGAAATTTCTATTTTTTCCTCTATTTACTCGTTTTTTTCCTCATTTTATGACGAAATTACCGAAAAAAGGGACGAAAATGGATAATTTTATGAAATTTCTATTTTTTTCCTCTATTTACTCGTTTTTTGTTTTCCTCATTATATGACGAAATTACCGAAAAAAGGGTAGAAAACGGATAATTTTAGCGAAATTTCTATTTTATCCTCTACCTACCCGTTTTTTTTCCTCATTTTATGACGAAATTACCGAAAAAACGACCGAAAGCGGATAATTTTAGCGATATTTCTATTTTTTCCTCTATTAACTCTTTTTTTTCCTCATTTTATGACGAAATTACCGAAAAAAGGAACGAAAACGGATAATTTTAGCGAAATTTCTATTTTTTTCTCTATTTACTCGTTTTTTCCCTCATTTTATGACGAAATTACCAAAAAAGGGACGAAAACGGATAGTTTTAAGAAAAATTTCTATTTTTTCCTCTATTTTCTCGTTTTTTTTCCTAATTTTATCACGAAATTACCAGGAACGGATAATTTTAGCGAAATTTCTATTTTTTCTCTGTTTTCTCTTTTTTTTCCTAATTTTATCACGAAATTACCGAAAACGGATAATTTTAGCGAAATTTCTATTTTTTCCTCTATTTTCTCGTTTTTTTTCCTAATTTTATCACGAAATTAACGAAAACGGATAATTTTAGCGAAATTTCTATTTTTTTTTCTCATTTTATGACGAAATTCCCGAAAAAAGGGACGAAAGCAAATAATTTTAGTGACATTTTTATTTTTTTCCTTCAATTTCCTCTTTTTTTTTCCTTATTTTATGAAGAAATTACCGTAAAAAGGGACGAAAACGGATATTTTTAGCGAAATTTCTATTTTTTTCCTCTATTTACTTGTTTTTTTTCCTCATTTTATGACGAAATTACCGAAAAAAAGGGACGAAAACGGATAATTATAGCGAAATATCTATTTTTTTCTCTATTTACTCGTTTTTTTCCTCATTTTATGACGAAATTACCGAAAAAAGGGCCGAAAACGGATAATTTTAGCGAAATTTCTATTTTTTCCTCTATTTACTCGTTTTTTTCCCTCATTTTTTGACGAAATTATTGAAAAAAGGGCCGAAAACGGATAATTTTAGCGAAATTTCTATTTTTTCCTTTATTTACTCGATTTTTTCTCATTTTATGACGAAATTACCGAAAAAAGGGACGAAAGGGGATAATTTTAGCGAAATTTCTATTTTTTCCTCTATTTACTCGTTTTTTTCCTCATTTTATGACGAAATTACCGAAAAAAGGGACGAAAATGGATAATTTTATGAAATTTCTATTTTTTTCCTCTATTTACTCGTTTTTTGTTTTCCTCATTATATGACGAAATTACCGAAAAAAGGGTAGAAAACGGATAATTTTAGCGAAATTTCTATTTTATCCTCTACCTACCCGTTTTTTTTCCTCATTTTATGACGTAATTACCGAAAAAACGGCCGAAAGCGGATAATTTTAGCGATATTTCTATTTTTTCCTCTATTAACTCTTTTTTTTTCCTCATTTTATGACGAAATTACCAAAAAAAGGAACGAAAACGGATAATTTTAGCGAAATTTCTATTTTTTTCTCTATTTACTCGTTTTTTTCCTCATTTTTTGACGAAATTACCGAGAAAAGGGACGAAAACGGATAATTTTAGCGAAATTTTACTTTTTTTCCTCAACTTACTCCTTTTTTCCCTCATTTTATGACGAAATTACCAAAAAAGGGACGAAAACGGATAGTTTTAAGAAAAATTTCTATTTTTTCCTCTATTTTCTCGTTTTTTTTTCCTAATTTTATCACGAAATTACCAGGAACGGATAATTTTAGCGAAATTTCTATTTTTTCTCTGTTTTCTCTTTTTTTTCCTAATTTTATCACGAAATTACCGAAAACGGATAATTTTAGCGAAATTTCTATTTTTCCTCTATTTTCTCGTTTTTTTTTCCTAATTTTATCACGAAATTAACGAAAACGGATAATTTTAGCGAAATTTCTATTTTTTTTTCTCATTTTATGACGAAATTCCCGAAAAAAGGGACGAAAGCAAATAATTTTAGTGACATTTTTATTTTTTTCCTTCAATTTCCTCTTTTTTTTTCCTTATTTTATGAAGAAATTACCGTAAAAAGGGACGAAAACGGATATTTTTAGCGAAATTTCTATTTTTTTCCTCTATTTACTTGTTTTTTTCCTCATTTTATGACTAAATTACCGAAAAAAGGGACGAAAAAGGATAATTATAGCGAAATTTTTATTTTTTTCCTCTAATTACTCGATTTTTTTCCTCATTTTTTGACGAAATTACCGAAAAAAGGGACGAAAAAGGATAATTTTAGCGAAATTTTTATTTTTTTCCTCTATTTACTCGATTTTTCTCATTTTATCACTAAATTACAAAAAAAAGGACGAAAATGGATAATTTTAGGGAAATTTCTATTTTTTCCTCTATTTACGCGTTTTTTTCCTCATTTTATGACGAAATTACCGAAAAAACGGCCGAAAGCGGATAATTTTAGCGATATTTCTATTTTTTCCTCTATTAACTCTTTTTTTTTCCTCATTTTATGACGAAATTACCGAAAAAAGGAACGAAAACGGATAATTTTAGCGAAATTTCTATTTTTTTTCTCATTTTATGACGAAATTCCCGAAAAAAGAAACGAAAGCGGATAATTTTAGTGACATTTTTATTTTTTTCCTTCAATTTACTCGTTTTTTTTCCTTATTTTATGACGAAATTACTGTAAAAAGGGACGAAAACGGATAATTTTAGCGAAATTTTAATTTTTTTCCTCAATTTACTCGTTTTTTTCCTCATTTTTTGACAAATTTACCGAAAAAAGCAACGAAAACGGATAATTTTAGCGAAATTTTAATGTTTTTCCTCAATTTACTCGTTTTTTTTCCTCATTTATTGACGAAATTACCGAAAAAAGGGACGAAAACGGATAATTTTATGGAAATATCGATTTTTTCCTCTATTTTCTCGTTTTTTCCTCATTTTATGACAAATTTACCGAAAAAAGCAACGAAAACGGATAATTTTAGCGAAATTTTAATTTTTTTCCTCAATTTACACGTTTATTTCCTCCTTTTATGACGAAATTACCGAAAAAAGGGACGAAAACGGATAATTATAGCGAAATATCTATTTTTTTTCTCTATTTACTCGTTTTTTTCCTCATTTTATGACGAAATTACCGAAAAAAGGGCCGAAAACGGATAATTTTAGCGAAATTTCTATTTTTTCCTCTATTTACTCGTTTTTTTCCCTCATTTTTTGACGAAATTATTGAAAAAAGGGCCGAAAACGGATAATTTTAGCGAAATTTCTATTTTTTCCTTTATTTACTCGATTTTTTCTCATTTTATGACGAAATTACCGAAAAAAGGGACGAAAGGGGATAATTTTAGCGAAATTTCTATTTTTTCCTCTATTTACTCGTTTTTTTCCTCATTTTATGACGAAATTACCGAAAAAAGGGACGAAAATGGATAATTTTATGAAATTTCTATTTTTTTCCTCTATTTACTCGTTTTTTGTTTTCCTCATTATATGACGAAATTACCGAAAAAAGGGTAGAAAACGGATAATTTTAGCGAAATTTCTATTTTATCCTCTACCTACCCGTTTTTTTTCCTCATTTTATGACGAAATTACCGAAAAAATGGCCGAAAGCGGATAATTTTAGCGATATTTCTATTTTTTCCTCTATTAACTCTTTTTTTTCCTCATTTTATGATGAAATTACCGAAAAAAGGAACGAAAACGGATAATTTTAGCGAAATTTCTATTTTTTTCTCTATTTACTCGTTTTTTCCCTCATTTTATGACGAAATTACCAGAAAAGGGACGAAAACGGATAGTTTTAAGAAAAATTTCTATTTTTTCCTCTATTTTCTCGTTTTTTTTTCCTAATTTTATCACGAAATTACCAGGAACGGATGATTTTAGCGAAATTTCTATTTTTTCTCTGTTTTCTCTTTTTTTTCCTAATTTTATCACGAAATTACCGAAAACGGATAATTTGAGCGAAATTTCTATTTTTTCCTCTATTTTCTCGTTTTTTTTTCCTAATTTTATCACGAAATTAACGAAAACGGATAATTTTAGCGAAATTTCTATTTTTTTTTCTCATTTTATGACGAAATTCCCGAAAAAAGGGACGAAAGCAAATAATTTTAGTGACATTTTTATTTTTTTCCTTCAATTTCCTCTTTTTTTTTCCTTATTTTATGAAGAAATTACCGTAAAAAGGGACGAAAACGGATATTTTTTGCGAAATTTCTATTTTTTTCCTCTATTTACTTGTTTTTTTTCCTCAATTTATGACTAAATTACCGAAAAAAGGGACGAAAAAGGATAATTATAGCGAAAATTTTATTTTTTTCCTCTAATTACTCGATTTTTTTCCTCATTTTTTGACGAAATTACCGAAAAAAGGGACGAAAATGGTTATTTTTTGCGAATTTTCTATTTTTTCCTCTATTTACTCGATTTTTTCTCATTTTTTGACTAAATTAACGAAAAAACAGACGAAAACGGATAATTTTAGCGAAATTTCTATTTTTTCCTCTATTTTCTCGTTTTTAATCCTAATTTTATCACGAAATTACCAGGAACGGATAATTTTAGCGAAATTTCTATTTTCTTCTCTGTTTTCTCTTTTTTTTCTTAATTTTATCACGAAATTATCGAAAACGGATAATTTTAGCGAAATATCTATTTTTTCCTCTATTTTCTCGTTTTTTTTTCCTAATTTTATCACGAAATTACCGAAAAAAAGGACGAAAACGGATAGTTTTAGCAAAATGTCTATTTTTTCCTCTCTTTACTCGTTTTTTTACCTCATTTAATGACGAAATTACCAAAAAAAAGGACGAAAACGGATAGTTTTAGCAAAATGTCTATTTTTTCCTCTCTTAACTCGTTTTTTTACCTCATTTAATGACGAAATTACCAAAAAAAAGGACGAAAACGGATAATTTTAGCGAAATTTCTATTTTTTTTCTCATTTTATGACGAAATTCCCGAAAAAAGAAACGAAAGCGGATAATTTTAGTGACATTTTTATTTTTTTCCTTCAATTTACTCGTTTTTTTTCCTTATTTTATGACGAAATTACCGTAAAAAGGGACGAAAACGGATAGTTTTAGCGAAATTTCTATTTTTTTCCTCTATTTACTTGTTTTTTTTCCTCATTTTTTGACTAAATTACCGAAAAAAGGGACGAAAAAGGATAATTTTAGCGAAATTTTTATTTTTTTCCTCTATTTACTCGATTTTTCTCATTTTATCACTAAATTACAAAAAAAAGGACGAAAATGGATAATTTTAGGGAAATTTCTATTTTTTCCTCTATTTACGCGTTTTTTTCCTCATTTTATGACGAAATTACCGAAAAAAGGGGCGAAAACGGATAATTTTAGCGAAATTTTTATTTTTTCCTCTATTTACTCGTTTTTTTCCATCATTTTTGACGAAATTACCGAAAAAAGGGACGAAAACGGATAATTTTAGGGAATTTTTTTTTTTTTTAAGACGAAATTCCCTAAAAAAGGGACAAAAACGGATAATTTTTGTGAATTTGTTATTTTTTTCCTCAATTTACTCGTTTTTTTTCTTTATTTTATGACTAAATTTCCGAAAAAAGGGACGAAAACGGATAAATTTTACAAAATTTCTATATTTTCCTCTATTTACTCGATCTTTTTCCTTATTTTATGACGAAATTACCGAAAAAAGGGCCGAGAACGGATAATTTTATCGAAATTTCCTTTTTTTCCTTTATTTACTCGATTTTTACTCATTTTATGACGAAATTACCAAAAAATGGGACGAAAGCGGATAATTTTAGCGAAATTTCTATTTTTTCCTCTATTTACTCGTTTTTTTCCTCATTTTATGACGAAATTACCGAAAAAAGGGACGAAAATGGATAATTTTAGCGAAATTTTTATTTTTTTCCTCTATTTACTCGATTTTTTCTCATTTTATCACTAAAGTACAAAAAAAGGGGCGTAAACGGATAATTTTAGCGAAATTTCTATTTTTTCCTCTATTTACTCGTTTTTTTTTCCTCATTTTATGACGAAATTACCGAAAAAAGGGACGAAAACGGATAATTTTAGCGAAATTTTATTATTTTCCTCAATTTACACGTTTTTTTCCTCCTTTCATGACGAAATTACCGAAAAAAAGGGACGAAAACGGATAATTTTAGCGAAATTTCTATTTTTTCCTCTACCTACCCGTTTTTTTTCCTCATTTCATGACGAAATTACCGAAAAAACGGCCGAAAGCGGTTAATTTTAGGGATATTTCTATTTTTTCCTCTATTAACTCGTTTTTTTTCCTCATTTTATGACGAAATTACCGAAAAAAGGAACGAAAACGGATAATTTTAGCGAAATTTCTATTTTTTCCTCTATTTACTCGTTCCTTTTCTCATCATTTTATAATGATATTACCGAGAAAAAGGACGAAAACGGATAATTTTAGTGAAATTTAATATTTTTTCCTCTATTCACTGTTTTTTTTCCTCATTTTATGACGAAATTACCGATAAAAGGGCCGAAAACGGATAATTTTAGCGAAATTTCTATTTTTTCCTCTATTTACTCAATTATTTTCCAAATTTTACGACGAAATTACCGAAAAAAGGGACGGAAACGGATAATTTTAGCGAAATTTTTCCTCTTTTCCTCAATTTACTGCTTTTTTTTCTCATTTTATGACGAAATTACAAAAAAAGGGTCGAAAATGGATAATTTTAGCGTAATTTCAATTTTTTCCTCTATTTACTCGTTTTTTTCCTAATTTTTTGACGAAATTACCGAGAAAAGGGACGAAAACGGATAATTTTAGCGAAATTTTTCTTTTATTCCTCAATTTACTCCTTTTTTTTCCTCATTTTATGACGAAATTACAAAAAAAGGGACGAAAATGGATAATTTTAGCGTAATTTCTATTTTTTCCTCTATTTACTCGTTTTTTTTCCTCATTTTATGTCAAATTTACTGAAAAAAGATACGAAAACGGATAATTTTAGCGAAATTTCTATTCTTTCCCTTATTTACTCGTATTTTTCTCATTTTTTGACGAAATTAACGAAAAAAGAGACGAAAACGGATAATTTTAGCGAAATTTCTATTTTTACCTCTATTTTCTCGTTTTTTTTCCTAATTTTATCACGAAATTACCAGGAACGGATAATTTTAGCGAAATTTCAATTTTTTTCTCTGTTTTCTGTTTTTTTTCCTAATTTTATCACGAAATCATCGAAAACGGATAATTTTAGCGAAATTTCTATTTTTTCCTCTATTTTCTCGTTTTTTTTCCTAATTTTATCACGAAATTAACGAAAACGGATAATTTTAGCGAAATTTCTATTTTTTTCTCATTTTATGACGAAATTCCCGAAAAAAGAGACGAAAGCAAATAATTTTAGTGACATTTTTATTTTTTTCCTTCAATTTACTCGTTTTTTACTTTCTCCATATACGAAGTATAGAGAAAGTATTGTTTTCATGAAAAAATTCGACTTCGAGATTTCAACGGAAATACATGTTTTTGGGTCCCTAGAACACGTTTTGACCATTTTCGGAATGATGTCTGTGTGTAAGTGTGTGTGTGTGTGTGTGTGTGTGTGTGTGTGTGTGTGTATGTGTGTGTGTGATAGTGGGCGCTCTAACGTGAAAACTATTGGTCGTATCAATACCAAACTTCATATATAGTACTGTAGTGTGTACTGTCAGAGTTGATTAGTTTTTGGAGTAAATCGATCAACCGGAAGTCGAGCTTTATTCATTAAAGCTCATTTCCGGTTTTCTAAATATCTCCATAAATATGATATATAGGTATATTGTATACCTAATAAAAGTTTTATATAATGTGTTTAACTATAACTTTTGTATTTAACATATTTTTGTATAACCGGTTGATTAGGAGTTATTCGTGAAATACTGATAAACCGGAAGAAGATGATTATGTACTTTGTGGGCGCTCTAACATGAAAACTATTTGTCGGATCAACACCAAATTTCATATATAGTATTTTGGTTTGTGTCGTTAGAGTTGATTAGTTTTTGGAGTAAATCGTTTAACCGGAAGTTGAGCTTCATTCTTCAAAGCTCATTTCCGGTTTTCAAAATATCTCCATAAATATGATATTTAGGTATATACTATTATTTATAAATTATTTAGAAAATAAAATTGACTATAACTTTTGTATGAAACATATTTTTGTATCATTGATTTTTTAGGAGTTATTCATGAAATACTGATAAACAGGAAGTTGCTGATTATGTACATTGCGGGCGCTCTGGGCTCTATGGGCGAAAGGCCAATTTCATCGTTTTTCATCGAGCATGTCCCGAAAAACATTATTTATAATGTTTGTGACGTAAAAGAAAATAATATATAAATTAATCATTCATCTTCCAAGTTTAGATGGAATATAGAGTTCGAAATTACTGTCGTAGATAAATATTTACATCTTATGTATGGAGAAAGTCATGTGCTGGCCACATCAGATTTTTTTTTTCCTTATTTTATGACGAAATTACCGTAAACAGGGGCAAAAACGGATAATTTTAGCGAAATTTCTATTTTTTTCCTCTATTTACTTGTTTTTTTTCCTCATTTTATGACTAAATTACCGAAAAAAGGGACGAAAAAGGATAATTTTAGCGAAATTTTTATTTTTTTCTTCTATTTACTCGTTTTTTTTTTCCTCATTTTTTGACGAAATTACCGAAAAAAGGGACGAAAATGGATAATTTTTGCGAATTTTCTATTTTTTCCTCTATTTACTCGATTTTTTCTCATTTTATGACTAAATTACAAAAAAAAGGGACGAAAACGGATAATTTTAGCGAAATTTCTATTTTTTTCCTCTATTTACTCGTTTTTTTCCTCATTTTATGACGAAATTACCAGAAAAAAGGGACGAAAACGGATAATTTTAGTGAAATTTTATTTTTTTCCTCAATTTTCTCGTTTTTTTTCCTCATTTATTGACGAAATTACCGAAAAAAGGGACGAAAACGGATAATTTTATGGAAATATCGATTTTTTCCTCTATTTTCTCGTTTTTTCCTCATTTTATGACAAATTTACCGAAAAAAGCAACGAAAACGGATAATTTTAGCGAAATTTTAATTTTTTTCCTCAATTTACACGTTTTTTTCCTCCTTTTATGACGAAATTACCGAAAAAAGGGACGAAAACGGATAATTATAGCGAAATATCTATTTTTTCCTCTATTTACTCGTTTTTTTCCTCATTTTATGACGAAATTACCGAAAAAAGGGCCGAAAACGGATAATTTTAGCGAAATTTCTATTTTCTCCTCTATTTACTCGTTTTTTTCCAAATTTTATGACGAAATTACCAAAAAATGGGCCGTAAACGGATAATTTTAGCGAAATTTCTATTTTTTCCTTTATTTACTCGATTTTTTCTCATTATATGACGAAATTACCGAAAAAAGGAACGAAAACGGATAATTTTAGCGAAATTTCTATTTTTTTCTCTATTTACTCGTTTTTTTCCTCATTTTTTGACGAAATTACCGAGAAAAGGGAAGAAAACGGTTAATTTTAGCGAAATTTTTCTTTTTTTCCTCAATTTACTCGTTTTTTTCCTCATTTTATGACAAATTTACCGAAAAAAGCAACGAAAACGGATAATTTTAGCGAAATTTTAATTTTTTTCCTCAATTTACTCGTTTTTTTTCCTCATTTATTGACGAAATTACCGAAAAAAGGGACGAAAACGGATAATTTTATGGAAATATCGATTTTTTCCTCTATTTTCTCGTTTTTTCCTCATTTTATGACAAATTTACCGAAAAAAGCAACGAAAACGGATAATTTTAGCGAAAATTTAATTTTTTTCCTCAATTTACACGTTTTTTTCCTCCTTTTATGACGAAATTACCGAAAAAAGGGACGAAAACGGATAATTATAGCGAAATATCTATTTTTTCCTCTATTTACTCGTTTTTTTCCTCATTTTATGACGAAATTACCGAAAAAAGGGCCGAAAACGGATAATTTTAGTGAAATTTCTATTTTTTTCTCTATTTACTCGTTTTTTTTTCCCTCATTTTTTGACGAAATTACCGAAAAAAGGGCCGAAAACGGATAATTTTAGCGAAATTTCTATTTTTTCCTTTATTTACTCGATTTTTTCTCATTTTATGACGAAATTACCGAAAAAAGGGACGAAAGCGGATAATTTTAGCGAAATTTCTATTTTTTCCTCTATTTACCCGTTTTTTTCCTCATTTTATGACGAAATTACCGAAAAAAGGGACGAAAATTGATAATTTTATGAAATTTCTATTTTTTTCCTCAATTTACTCGTTTTTTGTTTTCCTCATTATATGACGAAATTACCGAAAAAAGGGTAGAAAACGGATAATTTTAGCGAAATTTCTATTTTATCCTCTACCTACCCGTTTTTTTTCCTCATTTTATGACGAAATTACCGAAAAAACGGCCGAAAGCGGATAATTTTAGGGATATTTCTATTTTTTCCTCTATTAACTCTTTTTTTTTCCTCATTTTATGACGAAATTACCGAAAAAAGGAACGAAACCGGATAATTTTAGCGAAATTTCTATTTTTTTCTCTATTTACTCGTTTTTTTCTCATTTTATGACGTAATTACCGAAAAAAGGGCCGAAAACGGATAATTTTAGCGAAATTTCTATTTTTTCCTCTATTTACTCGTTCCTTTTCTCATCATTTTATGTTGATTTTACCGAGAAAAGGGACGAAAACGGATAATTTTAGTGAAATTTAATATTTTTTCCTCTATTTACTCGTTTTTTTTCCTCATTTTATGACGAATTTACCGAAAAAAGGGACGAAAACGGATAATTTTTGCGTAATTTTTCTTCTTTTCCTCAATTTACTCATTTTTTTTCTCATTTTATGACGAAATTACCGAGAAAAGGGACGAAAACGGATAATTTTAGCGAAATTTTTCTTTTTTTCCTCAATTTACTCCTTTTTTCCCTCATCTTATGACGAAACTACCAAAAAAGGGACGAAAACGGATAGTTTTAAGAAAAATTTCTATTTTTTCCTCTATTTTCTCGTTTTTTTTTCCTAATTTTATCACGAAATTACCAGGAACGGATAATTTTAGCGAAATTTCTATTTTTTTCTCTGTTTTCTCTTTTTTTTCCTAATTTTATCACGAAATTACCGAAAACGGATAATTTAAGCGAAATTTCTATTTTTTCCTCTATTTTCCCGTTTTTTTTCCTAATTTTATCACGAAATTAACGAAAACGGATAATTTTAGCGAAATTTCTATTTTTTTTCTCATTTTATGACGAAATTCCCGAAAAAAGAGACGAAAGCAAATAATTTTAGTCACATTTTTATTTTTTTCCTTCAATTTCCTCTTTTTTTTTCCTTATTTTATGACGAAATTACCGTAAAAAGGGACGAAAACGGATAATTTTAGCGAAATTTCTATTTTTTTCCTCTATTTACTTGTTTTTTTTTTTTTTTATGACTAAATTACCGAAAAAAGGGACGAAAAAGGATAATTTTAGCGAAATTTTTATTTTTTTCCTCTAATTACTCGATTTTATTCCTCATTTTTTGACGAAATTACCGAAAAAAGGGACGAAAATGGATAATTTTTGCGAATTATCTATTTTTTCCTCTATTTACTCGATTTTTTCTCATTTTATGACTAAATTACAAAAAAAGGGACGAAAACGGATAATTTTAGCGAAATTTCTATTTTTTCCTCTATTTACTCGTTTTTTTCCTCATTTTATGACGAAATTACCGAAAAAAGGGACGAAAACGGATAATTTTAGCGAAATTTTATTTTTTTCCTCAATTTACACGTTTTTTTCCTCCTTTTATGACGAAATTACCGAAAAAAGGGACGAAAACGGATAATTTTAGCGAAATTTCTATTTTTTTCCTCTATTTACTTGTTTTTTTTCCTCATTTTATGACTAAATTACCGAAAAAAGGGACGAAAAAGGATAATTTTAGCGAAATTTTTATTTTTTTCCTCTATTTACTCGTTTTTTTTTCCTCATTTTTTGACGAAATTACCGAAAAAAGGGACGAAAATGGATAATTTTTGCGAATTTTCTATTTTTTCCTCTATTTACTCGATTTTTTCTCATTTTATGACTAAATTACAAAAAAAGGGACGAAAACGGATAATTTTAGCGAAATTTCTTTTTTTTTCCTCTATTTACTCGTTTTTTTCCTCATTTTATGACGAAATTACCAGAAAAAAGGGACGAAAACGGATAATTTTAGCGAAATTTTATTTTTTTCCTCAATTTTCACGTTTTTTTCCTCCTTTTATGACGAAATTACCGAAAAAAGGGACGAAAACGGATAATTTTAGCGAAATTTCTATTTTTTCTCTATTTACTCGTTTTTACCACATTTTATGACGAAATTACCGAAAAAAGGCCCGAAAACGGATAATTTTAGCGAAATTTCTATTTTTTCCTCTATTTACTCGTTTTTTTCCCTCATTTTTTGACGAAATTACGGAGAAAAGGGACGAAAACGCATAATTTTAGCGAAATTTTTTTTTTTCTTTTTATGACGAAATTCCCGAAAAAAGGGACAAAAACGGATAATTTTTGTGAAATTGTTATTTTTTTCTTCAATTTACTCGTTTTTTTTCTTTATTTTTTGACTAAATTTCCGAAAAAGGGGACGAAAGCGGATAATTTTAGCGAAATTTCTATTTTTTCCTCTATTTACTCGTTTTTTTTTCCTCATTTTATGACGAAATTACCGAAAAAAGGGACGAAAATAGATAATTTTATGAAATTTCTATTTTTTTCCTCTATTTACTCGTTTTTTTTTCCTCATTATATGACGAAATTAACGAAAAAAGGGAAGAATACGGATAATTTTAGCGAAATTTCTATTTTATCCTCTACCTACCCGTTTTTTTCGTCAATTAATGACGAAATTACCGAAAAAACGGCCGAAAACGGATAATTTTAGCGATATTTCTATTTTTTCCTCTATTAACTCGTTTTTTTCTCATTTTATGACGAAATTACCGAAAAAAGGGTCGAAAAAGGATAATTTTAGCGAAATTTTTATTTTTTTCCTCTATTTACACGTTT
Source organism: Sympetrum striolatum (assembly GCA_947579665.1). Lineage (NCBI taxonomy): Eukaryota > Metazoa > Arthropoda > Insecta > Odonata > Libellulidae > Sympetrum > Sympetrum striolatum. Next base: position 85,572 of record CANPUZ010000252.1, read on the forward strand.
TTTTCCTCATTTTATGACAAATTTACCGAAAAAAGCAACGAAAACGGATAATTTTAGCGAAATTTTAATTTTTTTCCTCAATTTACTCGTTTTTTTCCTCATTTTATGACAAATTTACCGAAAAAAGCAACGAAAACGGATAATTTTAGCGAAATTTTAATTTTTTTCCTCAATTTACTCGTTTTTTTTCCTCATTTATTGACGAAATTACCGAAAAAAGGGACGAAAACGGATAATTTTATGAAAATATCGATTTTTTCCTCTATTTTCTCGTTTTTTCCTCATTTTATGACAAATTTACCGAAAAAAGCAACGAAAACGGATAATTTTAGCGAAATTTTAATTTTTTTCCTCAATTTACACGTTTTTTTCCTCCTTTTATGACGAAATTACCGAAAAAAGGGACGAAAACGGATAATTATAGCGAAATATCTATTTTTTCCTCTATTTACTCGTTTTTTTCCTCATTTTATGACGAAATTACCGAAAAAAGGGCCGAAAACGGATAATTTTAGCGAAATTTCTATTTTTTTCTCTATTTACTCGTTTTTTTTTCCCTCATTTTTTGACGAAATTACCGAAAAAAGGGCCGAAAGCGGATAATTTTAGCGAAATTTCTATTTTTTCCTCTATTTACTCGTTTTTTTCCTCATTTTGTGACGAAATTACCGAAAAAAGGGACGAAAATGGATAATTTTATGAAATTTCTATTTTTTTCCTCTATTTACTCGTTTTTTGTTTTCCTCATTATATGACGAAATTACCGAAAAAAGGGTAGAAAACGGATAATTTTAGCGAAATTTCTATTTTATCCTCTACCTACCCGTTTTTTTTCCTCATTTTATGACGAAATTACCGAAAAAATGGCCGAAAGCGGATAATTTTAGGGATATTTCTATTTTTTCCTCTATTAACTCTTTTTTTTTCCTCATTTTATGACGAAATTACCGAAAAAAGGAACGAAAACGGATAATTTTAGTGAAATTTCTATTTTTTTCTCTATTTACTCGTTTTTTCTCATTTTATGACGTAATTACCGAAAAAAGGGCCGAAAACGGATAATTTTTGCGAAATTTATATTTTTTCCACATTTACTCGTTTTTTTCCTCATTTTATGACGAAATTACCGATAAAAGGGCCGAAAACGGATAATTTTAGCGAACTTTTATTTTTTTCCTCTAATTACTCGATTTTTTTCCTCATTTTTTGACGAAATTACCGAAAAAAGGGACGAAAATGGATAATTTTTGCGAATTATCTATTTTTTCTTCTATTTACTCGATTTTTTCTCATTTTATGACTAAATTACAAAAAATGGGACGAAAACAGATAATTTTAGCGAAATTTCTATTTTTTCCTCTATTTACTCGTTTTTTTCCTCATTTTATGACGAAATTACCGAAAAAAGGGACGAAAACGGATAATTTTAGCAAAATTTTATTTTTTTCCTCAATTTACACGTTTTTTTCCTCCTTTTATGACGAAATTACCGAAAAAAGGGACGAAAACGGATAATTTTAGCGAAATTTCTATTTTTTTCCTCTATTTACTTGTTTTTTTTCCTCATTTTATGACTAAATTACCGAAAAAAGGGACGAAAAAGGATAATTTTAGCGAAATTTTTATTTTTTTCCTCTATTTATTCGTTTTTTTTTCCTCATTTTTTGACGAAATTACCGAAAAAAGGGACGAAAATGGATAATTTTTGCGAATTTTCTATTTTTTCCTCTATTTACTCGATTTTTTCTCATTTTATGACTAAATTACAAAAAAAAGGGACGAGAACGGATAATTTTAGCGAAATTTCTATTTTTTTCCTCTATTTACTCGTTTTTTTCCTCATTTTATGACGAAATTACTAGAAAAAAGGGACGAAAACGGATAATTTTAGCGAAATTTTATTTTTTTCCTCAATTTTCTCGTTTTTTTCCTCATTTTATGACGAAATTACCGAAAAAAGGGCCGAAAACGGATAATTTTAGCAAAATTTCTATTTTTTCCTTTATTTACTCGATTTTTTCTCTATTTATGACGAAATTACCGAAAAAAGGGTCGATATCGGATAATTTTAGCGAAATTTCTATTTTTTCCTCTATTTACTCGTTTTTTTTCCAAATTTTACGACGAAATTACCGAAAAAAGGGACGGAAACGGATAATTTTAGCGAAATTTCTATTTTTTTCCTCTATTTACTGTTTTTTTTTCCTCATTTTATGACGATATTACCGAAAAAAGGGACGAAAAAGGATAATTTTAGCGAAATTTTTATTTTTTTCCTCTATTTACTCGTTTTTTTTTCCTCATTTTTTGACGAAATTACCGAAAAAAGGGACGAAAATGGATAATTTTTGCGAATTTTCTATTTTTTCCTCTATTTACTCGATTTTTTCTCATTTTATGACTAAATTACAAAAAAAAGGGACGAGAACGGATAATTTTAGCGAAATTTCTATTTTTTTCCTCTATTTACTCGTTTTTTTCCTCATTTTATGACGAAATTACTAGAAAAAAGGGACGAAAACGGATAATTTTAGCGAAATTTTATTTTTTTCCTCAATTTTCACGTTTTTTTCCTCCTTTTATGACGAAATTACCGAAAAAAGGGACGAAAACGGATAATTTTAGCGAAATTTCTATTTTTTCTCTATTTACTCGTTTTTTCCTCATTTTATGACGAAATTACCGAAAAAAGGGACAAAAACGGATAATTTTTGTGAAATTGTTATTTTTTTCTTCAATTTACTCGTTTTTTTTCTTTATTTTATGACTAAATTTCCGAAAAAAGGGACGAAAGCGGATAATTTTAGCGAAATTTCTATTTTTTCCTCTATTTACTCGTTTTTTTTTCCTCATTTTATGACAAATTACCGAAAAAAGGGACCAAAATGGATAATTTTATGAAATTTCTATTTTTTTCCTCTATTTACTCGTTTTTTTTTTCCTCATTATATGACGAAATTAACGAAAAAAGGGAAGAATACGGATAATTTTAGCGAAATTTCTATTTTATCCTCTACTTACCCGTTTTTTTCGTCAAATAATGACGAAATTACCGAAAAAACGGCCGAAAACGGATAATTTTAGCGAAATTTTATTTTTTCCTCTATTTACTCGTTTTTTTCCTCATTTTATGACGAAGTTACCGAAAAAAGGGACGTAAACTGATAACTTTAGCAAAATATCTATTTTTTCCTCTATTTACTCGTTTTTTTTCCTCATTTTATGACGAAATTACCGAAAATAAGGCCGAAAACGGATAATGTTTTCGAAAATTCTATTTTTCGTCTATTTTCTCGTTTTTTTCCTCATTTTATGACGAAATTACCGAAAAAACGGCCGAAAACGGATAATTTTAGCGAAATTTTATTTTTTCCTCTATTTACTCGTTTTTTTCCTCATTTTATGACGAAGTTACCGAAAAAAGGGACGTAAACTGATAATTTTAGCGAAATTTCTATTTTATCCTCTACCTACCCGTTTTTTTCGTCAATTAATGACGAAATTACCGAAAAAACGGCCGAAAACGGATAATTTTAGCGATATTACTATTTTTTCCTCTATTAACTCGTTTTTTTCTCATTTTATGACGAAATTACCGAAAAAAGGGTCGAAAAAGGATAATTTTAGCGAAATTTTTATTTTTTTCCTCTATTTACACGTTTTTTTCCTCATTTTATGACAAATTTACCGAAAAAAGCAACGAAAACGGATAATTTTAGCGAAATTTTAATTTTTTTCCTCAATTTACTCGTTTTTTTCCTCATTTTATGACAAATTTACCGAAAAAAGCAACGAAAACGGATAATTTTAGCGAAATTTTAATTTTTTTCCTCAATTTACTCGTTTTTTTTCCTCATTTATTGACGAAATTACCGAAAAAAGGGACGAAAACGGATAATTTTATGAAAATATCGATTTTTTCCTCTATTTTCTCGTTTTTTCCTCATTTTATGACAAATTTACCGAAAAAAGCAACGAAAACGGATAATTTTAGCGAAATTTTAATTTTTTTCCTCAATTTACACGTTTTTTTCCTCCTTTTATGACGAAATTACCGAAAAAAGGGACGAAAACGGATAATTATAGCGAAATATCTATTTTTTCCTCTATTTACTCGTTTTTTTCCACATTTTATGACGAAATTACCGAAAAAAGGGCCGAAAACGGATATTTTTAGCGAAATTTCTATTTTTTTCTCTATTTACTCGTTTTTTTTCCCTCATTTTTTGACGAAATTACCGAAAAAAGGGCCGAAAGCGGATAATTTTGGCGAAATTACTATTTTTTCCTCTATTTACTCGTTTTTTTCCTCATTTTGTGACGAAATTACCGAAAAAAGGGACGAAAATGGATAATTTTATGAAATTTCTATTTTTTTCCTCTATTTACTCGTTTTTTGTTTTCCTCATTATATGACGAAATTACCGAAAAAAGGGTAGAAAACGGATAATTTTAGCGAAATTTCTATTTTATCCTCTACCTACCCGTTTTTTTTCCTCATTTTATGACGAAATTACCGAAAAAATGGCCGAAAGCGGATAATTTTAGGGATATTTCTATTTTTTCCTCTATTAACTCTTTTTTTTCCTCATTTTATGACGAAATTACCGAAAAAAGGAACGAAAACGGATAATTTTAGTGAAATTTCTATTTTTTTCTCTATTTACTCGTTTTTTCTCATTTTATGACGTAATTACCGAAAAAAGGGCCGAAAACGGATAATTTTTGCGAAATTTATATTTTTTCCACATTTACTCGTTTTTTTCCTCATTTTATGACGAAATTACCGATAAAAGGGCCAAAAACGGATAATTTAAGCGAACTTTTATTTTTTTCCTCTAATTACTCGATTTTTTTCCTCATTTTTTGACGAAATTACCGAAAAAAGGGACGAAAATGGATAATTTTTGCGAATTATCTATTTTTTCCTCTATTTACTCGATTTTTTCTCATTTTATGACTAAATTACAAAAAATGGGACGAAAACAGATAATTTTAGCGAAATTTCTATTTTTTCCTCTATTTACTCGTTTTTTTCCTCATTTTATGACGAAATTACCGAAAAAAGGGACGAAAACGGATAATTTTAGCGAAATTTTATTTTTTTCCTCAATTTACACGTTTTTTTCCTCCTTTTATGACGAAATTACCGAAAAAAGGGACGAAAACGGATAATTTTAGCGAAATTTCTATTTTTTTCCTCTATTTACTTGTTTTTTTTCCTCATTTTATGACTAAATTACCGAAAAAAGGGACGAAAAAGGATAATTTTAGCGAAATTTTTATTTTTTTCCTCTATTT
>CANPUZ010000253.1:0-90155 GCA_947579665.1 Sympetrum striolatum
ATAGGTTGTCTAGATTAGATATATTTGAAATTGTACGACAGGATTTAAAAAATATCAGTAGAAATATTCAATTTCACTCAGAATTTAGCGAAGAAAACGTCGAAAACTCGCATAAATAAGAAGAAATACCACATTTCTTGCTAGACTTTGCTGAAAAGTAAGCAAAACTTCTCAATTTTGGACTCATTTGAAAGTTAATTACTAGGTCTATCTAAATTCGAAAGAAATATTTAATTTTTTAGGTATTAACCTAAAATTCGTCGAAAACCCGAAAAACTGGTGAAATTTAATTTTTTTGGCCATTGTTTGCTAAGAAATTAATTAAATATGGCATGTTTTGACTTATTTTAGGTTTCAAGACAATATTCATCTAAATTCAGAAGAATTATTCAATTTTTTTAGCTATAAACCTAATAATCGTTCACAACTTGAAAACAACTGGTGAAAATTCCTGTTTATGGCCATATTTTGCTAAACATTTATCAAAACTCGTCAAATTTGTACTCATTTTAAAGTCTTTGATGAGATCCTTTCAAATTTTTTAGAATAGTTCAATTTTTTATGACTTTAACCGAATAAATGTCGATAATTCGCAAATATTTAATTTTTTTAGCTATCTGCCTAAAAATTGTTTAAAACTCGTGATAAACTGGTGAAAATTCCGGTTTTTACCATTTTTTGCTAAATATTTATCGAAACTAGTAAACTGAGGACTCATCTTAAAGTCCTTTATGAGATCTATACAAAGTGATTAGAATAATTAAATTTTTGATAGATTTTAACCCAAAAAACGTCGCAAACTCGAAAATAATTGGTGAAATTTCGAGTTTTAGGCTATAATTTGCCAAAATTTTGGCATAGGTTGTCTAGATTGGATTTATTCGAAAGTTTACGACAGGATCTAAAAAATGTCAGTAGAAATATTCAATTTCACTCAGAATTTAGCAAAGAAAACGTCGAAAACTCGCACGAATTTGAAGAAATACCACATTTCTTGCTAGATTTTGCTGAAAAGTAAGCAAAACTTCTCAATTTTGAAATCATTTTAAAGTAAATGACAAGGTCTATCTAAATTTTGAAGTAATATTCAATTCTTTTAGCAATTAACATAAAAATCGTCAAAAACTCAAAAAACTGTTGAAATTTCTTTTTTTTTGCTATAGTTTCCTAAAATAGCTAATTTTGTCAAGTGTGGACTCATTTGAAAGTTTTTGAAACGTCTTTCTAAATTCAGAAGTAATATTCAATTTTTGTAGCAATTAACATGAAAATCGTCAAAATCGAAAAAACTGTTTAAATTTGTTTTTTTTGCCACATTTTGCTAAAAGAATAGCTAATTTTATCAAGTTTGAAGGCTCATGACAAAAGCTTTCTAAATTCAGAGGAAATATTTAATTTTTTTTCCAATTTATCTAAAAATCGTCTGAAAACTCGAGAAAAACTAGTGAATATTCCGGTTTTTGGCCATATTTTGCTAAACATATATCTGAACTAGTCAACTATGGAATAATTTTAAAGTCATTGATGAGATCTATCCAAATTCATTAGAATAGTTGAATTTTTCTAAGACTTTAACCGAAAAAATGTCGAAAATTCGCCAATAATTGTTGAAATTTTAGGTTTCTAGCCAGAGTTAGCTAAAATGTTGATTAAACTTCTCAATTGTGGATTCATTTGAAAGTTAATGACATGGTTTATCTAATGTTAAATTACTAATAAATTTTTTGTAGAAATTAACCTAAAAATCGTCCACAACTCGACAAAAACAGGTGAAAATTCCGGTTTTTGGCCATTTTTTGCTAAATATTTATCGAAACTAGTCAAGTGTGGACTCATCTTAAAGTCTTTGATGAGATCTATACAAAAAAATCAGAATAATTAAATTTTTGTTAGATTTTAACCCAAGAAACGACGAAAACTCGAAAATAATTGGTGAAATTTCGAGTTTTAGGCCATATTTTGCCAAACTTTTTGCATAGCTTGTCTAGATTAGATTTGTTTGAGAGTTTACGACAGGATCTAAAAATGTCAGTAGAAATATTCAATTTCACTCAGAATTTAGCGAAGAAAACGTCGAAAACTCGCATAAATTTGAAGAAATGCCACATTTCTGGCTAGATTTTGCTGAAAAGTACGCAAAACTTCTCAATTTTGGACTCATTTGAAAGTTAATTACTAGGTCTATCTAAATTCGGAAGAAATATTTAATTTTTTTTAGGTATTAACCTAAAATTCGTCGAAAACCCGGAAAAACTGGTGAAATTTATCTTTTTTGGCCATATTTTGCTAAGAAATTAATTAAATATGGCAGGTTTTGACTTATTTTAGGTTTCAAGACAATATTCATCTAAATTCAGAAGAATTATTCAATTTTTTTAGCTATAATAATAATAATAAATCACAACTTGAAAAAAACTGGTGAAAATTCCTGTTTATGGCCATATTTTGCTATACATTTATCAAAACTCGTCAACTTTGTACTCATTTTAAAGTCTTTGATGAGATCTATCCAAATTTTTTAGAATAATTCAATTTTTTTATGATTTTAACCGAAAAAACGTCGATAATTCGCCAATATTTAATTTTTTTAGCTATCTGCCTAAAAATTGTCAAAAACTCGTGGTAAACTGGTGAAAATTCCGGTTCTTTGCCATTTTTTGCTAAATATTTATCGAAACTAGTAAACTGAGGACTCATCTTAAAGTCCTTTATGAGATCTATACAAAGTGATTAGAATAATTAAATTTTTGTTAGATTTTAACCCAAAAAACGTCGCAAACTCGAAAATAATTGGTGAAATTTCGAGTTTTAGGCCATAATTTGCCAAAATTTTGGCATAGGTTGTCTAGATTAGATATATTTGAAATTGTACGACAGGATTTAAAAAATATCAGTAGAAATATTCAATTTCACTCAGAATTTAGCGAAGAAAACGTCGAAAACTCGCATAAATAAGAAGAAATACCACATTTCTGGCTAGATTTTGCTGAAAAGTAAGCAAAACTTCTCAATTTTGGACTCATTTGAAAGTTAATTACTAGGTCTCTCTAAATTCGAAAGAAATATTTAATTTTTTAGGTATTAACCTAAAATTCGTCGAAAACCCGAAAAACTGGTGAAATTTAATTTTTTTGGCCATTGTTTGCTAAGAAATTAATTAAATATGGCATGTTTTGACTTATTTTAGGTTTCAAGACAATATTCATCTAAATTCAGAAGAATTATTCAATTTTTTTAGCTATAAACCTAATAATCGTTCACAACTTGAAAACAACTGGTGAAAATTCCTGTTTATGGCCATATTTTGCTAAACATTTATCAAAACTCGTCAAATTTGTACTCATTTTAAAGTCTTTGATGAGATCCTTTCAAATTTTTTAGAACAGTTCAATTTTTTATGACTTTAACCGAATAAATGTCGATAATTCTCAAATATTTAATTTTTTTAGCTATCTGCCTAAAAATTGTTTAAAACTCGTGATAAACTGGTGAAAATTCCGGTTTTTACCATTTTTTGCTAAATATTTATCGAAACTAGTAAACTGAGGACTCATCTTAAAGTCCTTTATGAGATCTATACAAAGTGATTAGAATAATTAAATTTTTGATAGATTTTAACCCAAAAAACGTCGCAAACTCGAAAATAATTGGTGAAATTTCGAGTTTTAGGCTGTAATTTGCCAAAATTTTGGCATAGGTTGTCTAGATTGGATTTATTTGAAAGTTTACGACAGGATCTAAAAAATGTCAGTAGAAATATTCAATTTCACTCAGAATTTAGCAAAGAAAACGTCGAAAACTCGCACGAATTTGAAGAAATACCACATTTCTTGCTAGATTTTGCTGAAAAGTAAGCTAAACTTCTCAATTTTGAAATCATTTTAAAGTAAATGACAAGGTCTATCTAAATTTTGAAGTAATATTCAATTCTTTTAGCAATTAACATAAAAATCGTCAAAAACTCAAAAAACTGTTGAAATTTCTTTTTTTTGCTATAGTTTCCTAAAATAGCTAATTTTGTCAAGTGTGGACTCATTTGAAAGTTTATGAAACGTCTTTCTAAATTCAGAAGTAATATTCAATTTTTGTAGCAATTAACATGAAAATCGTCAAAAACGAAAAAACTGTTTAAATTTGTTTTTTTTGCCACATTTTGCTAAAAGAATAGCTAATTTTATCAAGTTTGAAGGCTCATGACAAAAGCTTTCTAAATTCAGAGGAAATATTTAATTTTTTTTCCAATTTATCTAAAAATCGTCGAAAACTCGAGAAAAACTAGTGAATATTCGGGTTTTTGGCCATATTTTGCTAAACATATATCTGAATTAGTCAACTATGGAATAATTTTAAAGTCATTGATGAGATCTATCCTAATTCATTAGAATAGTTGAATTTTTCTAAGACTTTAACCGAAAAAATGTCGAAAATTCGCCAATAATTGTTGAAATTTTAGGTTTCTAGCCAGAGTTAGCTAAAATGTTGACTAAACTTCTCAATTGTGGATTCATTTGAAAGTTTATGACATGGTTTATCTAATTTTAAATTACTACAAATTTTTTGTAGAAATTAACCTAAAAATCGTCCACAACTCGACAAAAACAGGTGAAAATTCCGGTTTTTGGCCATTTTTTGCTAAATATTTATCGAAACTAGTCAAGTGTGGACTCATCTTAAAGTCTTTGATGAGATCTATACAAAAAAATCAGAATAATTAAATTTTTGTTAGATTTTAACCCAAGAAACGACGAAAACTCGAAAATAATTGGTGAAATTTCGAGTTTTAGGCCATATTTTGCCAAAATATTGGCATAGGTTGTCTAGATTAGATTTATTTGAGAGTTTACGACAGGATCTAAAAAATGTCAGTAGAAATATTCAATTTCACTCAGAATTTAGCGAAGAAAACGTCGAAAACTCGCATAAATTTGAAGAAATGCCACATTTCTGGCTAGATTTTGCTGAAAAGTACGCAAAACTTCTCAATTTTGGACTCATTTGAAAGTTAATTACTAGGTCTATCTAAATTCGGAAGAAATATTTAATTTTTTTTAGGTATTAACCTAAAATTCGTCGAAAACCCGGAAAAACTGGTGAAATTTATCTTTTTTGGCCATATTTTGCTAAGAAATTAATTAAATATGGCAGGTTTTGACTTATTTTAGGTTTCAAGACAATATTCATCTAAATTCAGAAGAATTATTCAATTTTTTTAGCTATAATTATAATAATAAATCACAACTTGAAAAAAACTGGTGAAAATTCCTGTTTATGGCCATATTTTGCTATAAATTTATCAAAACTCAACACCTTTGTACTCATTTTAAAGTCTTTGATGAGATCTATCCAAATTTTTTAGAATAATTCAATTTTTTTATGATTTAAACCGAAAAAACGTCGATAATTCGCCAATATTTAATTTTTTTAGCTATCTGCCTAAAAATTGTCAAAAACTCGTGGTAAACTGGTGAAAATTCCGGTTTTTTGCCATTTTTTGCTAAATATTTATCGAAACTAGTAAACTGAGGAGTCATCTTAAAGTCCTTTATGAGATCTATACAAAGTGATTAGAATAATTAAATTTTTGTTAGATTTTAACCCAAAAAACGTCGCAAACTCGAAAATAATTGGTGAAATTTCAAGTTTTAGGCCATAATTTGCCAAAATTTTGGCATAGGTTGTCTAGATTAGATATATTTGAAATTGTACGACAGGATTTAAAAAATATCAGTAGAAATATTCAATTTCACTCAGAATTTAGCGAAGAAAACGTCGAAAACTCGCATAAATAAGAAGAAATACCACATTTCTGGCTAGATTTTGCTGAAAAGTAAGCAAAACTTCTCAATTTTGGACTCATTTGAAAGTTAATTACTAGGTCTATCTAAATTCGAAAGAAATATTTAATTTTTTAGGTATTAACCTAAAATTCGTCGAAAACCCGAAAAACTGGTGAAATTTAATTTTTTTTGGCCATTGTTTGCTAAGAAATTAATTAAATATGGCATGTTTTGACTTATTTTAGGTTTCAAGACAATATTCATCTAAATTCAGAAGAATTATTCAATTTTTTTAGCTATAAACCTAATAATCGTTCACAACTTGAAAACAACTGGTGAAAATTCCTGTTTATGGCCATATTTTGCTAAACATTTATCAAAACTCGTCAAATTTGTACTCATTTTAAAGTCTTTGATGAGATCCTTTCAAATTTTTTAGAATAGTTCAATTTTTTATGACTTTAACCGAATAAATGTCGATAATTCGCAAATATTTAATTTTTTTAGCTATCTGCCTAAAAATTGTTTAAAACTCGTGATAAACTGGTGAAAATTCCGGTTTTTACCATTTTTTGCTAAATATTTATCGAAACTAGTAAACTGAGGACTCATCTTAAAGTCCTTTATGAGATCTATACAAAGTGATTAGAATAATTAAATTTTTGATAGATTTTAACCCAAAAAACGTCGCAAACTCGAAAATAATTGGTGAAATTTCGAGTTTTAGGCTATAATTTGCCAAAATTTTGGCATAGGTTTTCTAGATTAGATTTATTTGAAAGTTTACGACAGGATCTAAAAAATGTCAGTAGAAATATTCAATTTCACTCAGAATTTAGCAAAGAAAACGTCGAAAACTCGCACGAATTTGAAGAAGTACCACATTTCTTGCTAGATTTTGCTGAAAAGTAAGCAAAACTTCTCAATTTTGAAATCATTTTAAAGTAAATGACAAGGTCTATCTAAATTTTGAAGTAATATTCAATTCTTTTAGCAATTAACATAAAAATCGTCAAAAACTCAAAAAACTGTTGAAATTTCTTTTTTTTGCTATAGTTTCCTAAAATAGCTAATTTTGTCAAGTGTGGACTCATTTGAAAGTTTATGAAAAGTCTTTCTAAATTCAGAAGTAATATTCAATTTTTGTAGCAATTAACATGAAAATCGTCAAAAACGAAAAAACTGTTTAAATTTGTTTTTTTGCCACATTTTGCTAAAAGAATAGCTAATTATATCAAGTTTGAAGGCTCATGACAAAAGCTTTCTAAATTCAGATGAAATATTTAATTTTTTTTCCTATTTATCTAAAAATCGTCGAAAACTCGAGAAAAACTAGTGAATATTCCGGTTTTTGGCCAATTTTGCTAAACATATATCAGAACTAGTCAACTATGGAATAATTTTAAAGTCATTGATGAGATCTATCCAAATTCATTAGATTAGTTCAATTTTTCTAAGACTTTAACCGAAAAAATGTCGAAAATTCGCCAATAATTGTTGAAATTTTAGGTTTCTAGCCAGAGTTAGCTAAAATGTTTGCTAAACATCTCAATTGTGGATTCATTTGAAAGTTTATGACATGGTTTATCTAATTTTAAATTACTAATAAATTTTTTGTAGAAATTAACCTAAAAATCGTCCACAACTCAACAAAAACAGGTGAAAATCCGGTTTTTGGCCATTTTTTGCTAAATATTTATCGAAACTAGTCAAGTGTGGACTCATCTTAAAGTCTTTGATGAGATCTATACAAACAAATTAGAATACTTAAATTTTTGTTAGATTTTAACCCAAAAAACGACGAAAACTCGAAAATAATTGATGAAATTTCGAGTTTTAGGCCATATTTTGCAAAACTTTTGGCATAGCTTGTCTAGATTAGATATAATTGAAAGTTTACGACAGGATCTAAAAATGTCAGTAGAAATATTCAATTTCACTCAGAATTTATTGAAGAAAACCTCGAAAACTCGCATAAATTTGAAGAAATACCACATTTATGGCTAGATTTTGCTGAAAAGTAAGCAAAACTTCTAAATTTTGGACTCATTTGAAAGTTAATAACTAGGTCTATCTAAATTCGAAAGAAATATTTAATTTTTTAGGTATTAACCTAAAATTCGTCGAAAACCCGAAAAACTGGTGAAATTTAACTTTTTTGGCCATATTTTGCTAAGAAATTAATTAAATATGGCAGGTTATGACTTATTTTAGGTTTCAAGACAATATTCATCTAAATTCAGAAGAATTATTCAATTCTTTTAGCTATAAACCTAATAATCGTTCACAACTTGAAAAAAACTGGTGAAAATTCCTGTTTATGGCCATATTTTGCTAAACATTTATCAAAACTCGTCAACTTTGTACTCATTTTAAATTCTTTGATGAGATCTATCCAAATTTTTTAGAATAGTTCAATTTTTTTATGATTTTAACCGAAAAAACGTCGATAATTCGCCAATATTAAATTTTTTTAGCTATCTGCCTAAAAATTGTCAAAAACTCGTGATAAACTGGTGAAAATTCCGGTTTTTGGCCATTTTTTGCTAAATATTTATCGAAACTAGTTAACTGTGGACTCATCTTGAAGTCTTTGATGGGATCTATACAAAGTGATTAGAATAATTAAATTTTTGTTAGATTTTAACCCAAAAAACGTCGCAAACTCGAAAATAATTGGTGAAATTTCGAGTTTTCAGCCATAATTTGCCAACATTTTGCATAGGTTGTCTAGATTAGATATATTTGAAATTGTACGACAGGATCTAAAAAATATCAGTAGAAATATTCAATTTCACTCAGAATTTAGCCGAAAAAACGTCGAAAACTTGCATATATTTGAAGAAATATCACATTTCTGGCTAGATTTTGCTGAAAAGTAAGCAAAACTTCTCAATTTTGGACTCATTTGAAAGTTTATTACAAGGTTTATCTAAATTCAGAAGTAATATGTAATTTTTTTTAGCTATTAAACTAAAATTCAGCGAAAACCCGGAAAAACTGGTGAAATTTAACGTTTTTGGCCATATTTTGCTAAGAAATTAATAAAGCATGGCAGGTTTTGACTTATTTTAGGGTTCAAGACAATATTCATCTAAATTCAGAAGAATTATTCAATTTATTTTAGCTATAAACCTAATAATCGTTCACAACTTGAAAAAAACTGGTGAAAATTCCTGTTTATGGCCATATTTTGCTAAACATTTATCAAAACTCGTCAAATTTGTACTCATTTTAAATTTTTTGATGAGATCTATCCAAAATTTTTAGAATAGTTCAATTTTTTTATGATTTTAACAAAAAAGAACGTCGATAATTCGCCAATATTAAATTTTTTTAGCTATCTGCCTAAAAATTGTCATAAACTCGTGATAAACTGGTGAAAATTCCTGTTTTTTGCCATTTTTTGCTAAATATTTATCGAAACTAGTAAACTGAGCACTCATCTTAAAGTCCTTTATGAGATCTATACAAAGTGATTAGAATAATTAAATTTTTGATAGATTTTTACCCAAAAAACGTCGCAAACTCGAAAATCATTGGTGAAATTTCGAGTTTTAGGCTATAATTTGCCAAAATGTTGGCATAGGTTGTCTAGATTAGATTTTTTTGAAATTGCACGACAGGATCTAAAAAATGTCAGTAAAAATATTCAATTTCACTCAGAATTTAGCCAAAACAACGTCGAAAACTCGCATATATTTGAAGAAATATCACATTTCTGGCTAGATTTTGCTGAAAAGTAAGCAAAACTTCTCAATTTTGAAATCGTTTTAAAGTAAATGACAATGTCTATCTAAATTTTGAAGTAATATTCAATTCTTTTAGCAATTAACATCAAAATCGTCAAAAACTCAAAAAACTGTTGAAATTTCTTTTTTTTGCTATAATTTCCTAAAATAGCTAATTTTGTCAAGTGTGGACTCATTTGAAAGTTTATGAAAAGTCTTTCTAAATTCAGAAGTAATATTCAATTTTTGTAGCAATTAACATAATAATCGTCATAAACGAAAAAACTGTTTAAATTTGTTTTTTTTTTGCCACATTTTGCTAAAAGAATAGCTAATTTTATCAAGTTTGAAGGCTCATGACAAAAGCTTTCTAAATTCAGAGGAAATATTTAATTTTTTTCCAATTTATCTAAAAATCGTCGAAAACTCGAGAAAAACTAGTGAATATTCCGGTTTTTGGCCATATTTTGCTAAACATATATCAGAACTAGTCAACTATGGAATAATTTTAAAGTCATTGATGAGATCTATCCAAATTCATTAGAATAGTTGAATTTTTCTAAGACTTTAACCGAAAAAATGTCGAAAATTCGCCAATAATTGTTGAAATTTTAGGTTTCTAGCCAGAGTAAGCTAAAATGTTGGCTAAACTTCTCAATTGTGGATTCATTTGAAAGTTTATGACATGGTTTATCTAATTTTAAATTACTAATAAATTTTTTGTAGAAATTAACCTAAAAATCGTCCACAACTCGACAAAAACAGGTGAAAATTCCGGTTTTTGGCCATTTTTTGCTAAATATTTATCGAAACTAGTCAAGTGTGGACTCATCTTAAAGTCTTTGATGAGATCTATACAAAAAAATTAGAAGAATTAAATTTTTGTTAGATTACAACCCAAGAAACGACGAAAACTCGAAAATAATTGGTGAAATTTCGAGTTTTAGGCCATATTTTGCCAAACTTTTTGCATAGCTTGTCTAGATTAGATTTATTTGAGAGTTTACGACAGGATCTAAAAAATGTCAGTAGAAATATTCAATTTCACTCAGAATTTAGCGAAGAAAACGTCGAAAACTCGCATAAATTTAAGAAATGCCACATTTCTGGCTAGATTTTGCTGAAAAGTACGCAAAACTTCTCAATTTTGAACTCATTTGAAAGTTAATTACTAGGTCTATCTAAATTCGGAAGAAATATTTAATTTTTTTTAGGTATCAACCTAAAATTCGTCGAAAACCCGGAAAAACTGGTGAAATTTAACTTTTTTGGCCATATTTTGCGAAGAAAATAATTAAATATGGCAGGTTTTGACTTATTTTAGGTTTCAAGACAATATTCATCTAAATTCAGAAGAATTGTTCAATTTTTTTAGCTATAAACCTAATAATCGTTCACAACTTGAAAAAAACTGGTGAAAATTCCTGTTTATGGCCATATTTTGCTAAACATTTATCAAAACTCGTCAAATTTGTACTCATTTTAAAGTCTTAGATGAGATCCTTTTAAATTTTTTAGAATAGTTCAATTTTTTTATGACTTTAACCGAATAAACGACGATAATTCGCCAATATTTAATTTTTTTAGCTATCTGCCTAAAAATTGTTTAAAACTCGTGATAAACTGGTGAAAATTCCGGTTTTTTACCATTTTTTGCTAAATATTTATCGAAACTAGTAAACTGAGGACTCATCTTAAAGTCCTTTATGAGATCTATACAAAGTGATTAGAATAATTAAATTTTTGAAAGATTTTAACCCAAAAAACGTCGCAAACTCGAAAATAATTGGTGAAATTTCGAGTTTTAGGCTATAATTTGCCAAAATTTTGGCATAGGTTGTCTAGATTAGATTTATTTGAAATTTTACGACAGGATCTAAAAAATGTCAGTAGAAATATTCAATTTCACTCAGAATTTAGCAAAGAAAACGTCGAAAACTCGCACGAATTTGAAGAAATACCACATTTCTTGCTAGATTTTGCTGAAAAGTAAGCAAAACTTCTCAATTTTGGACTCATTTGAAAGTAAATTACTAGGTCTATCTAAATTCGGAAGAAATATTTAATTTTTTTTAGGTATCAACCTAAAATTCGTCGAAAACCCGGAAAAACTGGTGAAATTTAACTTTTTTGGCCATATTTTGCGAAGAAAATAATTAAATATGGCAGGTTTTGACTTATTTTAGGTTTGAAGACAATATTCATCTAAATTCAGAAGAATTATTCAATTTTTTTAGCTATAAACCTAATAATCGTTCACAACTTGAAAAAAACTGGTGAAAATTCCTGTTTATGGCCATATTTTGCTAAACATTTATCATAACTCGTCAAATTTGTACTCATTTTAAAGTCTTTGATGAGATCCTTTCAAATTTTTTAGAATAGTTCAATTTTTTTATGACTTTAACCGAATAAACGTCGATAATTTGCCAATATTTAATTTTTTTAGCTATCTGCCTAAAAATTGTTTAAAACTCGTGATAAACTGATGAAAATTCCGGTTTTTTACCTTTTTTTGCTAAATATTTATCGAAACTAGTCAACTGTGGACTCATCTTGAAGTCTTTGATGGGATCTATACAAAGTGATTAGAATAATTATATTTTTGTTAGATTATAACCCAAAAAACGTCGCAAACTCGAAAATAATTGGTGAAATTTCGAGTTTTAGGCCATAATTTGCCAAAATTTTGGTATAGGTTGTCTAGATTAGATTTATTTGAAATTGTACGACAGGATCTTAAAAATGTCAGTAAAAATATTCAATTTCACTCAGAATTTAGCCAAAAAAACGTCGAAAACTCGCATATATTTGAAGAAATATCACATTTCTGGCTAGATTTTGCTGAAAAGTAAGCAAAACTTCTCAATTTTGAAATCATTTTAAAGTAAATGACAAGGTCTATCTAAATTTTGAAGTAATATTCAATTCTTTTAGCAATTAACATAAAAATCGTCAAAAACTCAAAAAACTGTTGAAGTTTCTTTTTTTGCCACATTTTGCCCTAAAGAATAGCTAATTTTATCAAGTTTGAAGGCTCATGACAAAAGCTTTCTAAATTCAGAGGAAATATTTAATTTTTTTTGCTATTTATCTAAAAATCTTCGAAAACTCGAGAAAAACTAGTGAATATTCCGGTTTTTGGCCATATTTTGCTAAACATATATCAGAACTAGTCAACTATGGAATAATTTTAAAGTCATTGATGAGATCTATCCAAATTCATTAGAATATTTTAATTTTTCTAAGACTTTAACCGAAAAAATGTCGAAAATTCACCAATAATTGTTGAAATTTTAGGTTTCTAGCCAGAGTTAGCTAAAATGTTGGCTAAACTTCTCAATTACGGATTCATTTGAAAGTTTATGACATGGTTTATCTAATTTTAAATTACTAATAAATTTTTTGTAGAAATTAACCTAAAAATCGTCTACAACTCGACAAAAACAGGTGAAAATTCCGGTTTTTGGCCATTTTTTGCTAAATATTTTTGGAAACTAGTCAAGTGTGGACTCATCTTAAAGTCTTTGATGGGATCTATACAAAGTGATTAGAATAATTAAATTTTTGTTAGATTTTAACCCAAAAAACGTCGCAAACTCGAAAATAATTGGTGAAATTTCGAGTTTTAGGCCATAATTTGCCAAAATTTTGGTATAGGTTGTCTAGGATATATATATTTGAGAGTTTACGACAGGATCTTAAAAATATCAGTAGAAATATTCAATTTCACTCAGAATTTAGCCAAAAAAACGTCGAAAGCTTGCATATATTAGAAGAACTATCACATTTCTGGCTAGATTTTGCTGAAAAGTAAGCAAAACTTCTGAATTTTGGACTCATTTGAAAGTTTATTACTAGGTCTATATAAATTCGGAAGAAATATTTAATTTTTTTTAGGTATTAACATAAAATTTGTCAAAACCCGGAAAAACTGGTGAAATTTAACTTTTTTGGCCATATCTTGCTAAGAAATTAATTAAATATGGCAGGTTTTGACTTATTTTAGGTTTGAAGACAATATTCATCTAAATTCAGAAGAAATATTCAAATTTTTTAGCTATAAACCTAATAATCGTTCACAACTTGAAAAAAACTGGTGAAAATACCTGTTTATGGCCATATCTTGCTAAACATTTATCAAAACTCGTCAAATTTGTACTCATTTTAAAGTCTTTGATTAGATCCTTTCAATTTTCTAGAATAGTTCAATTTTTATATGACTTTATCCGAAAAAACGTCGATAATTCGCCAATATTTAATTTTTTTAGCTATCTGCCTAAAAATTGTCAAAAACTCGTGATAAACTGGTGAAAATTCCGGTTTTTTGCCATTTTTTGCTAAATATTTATCGAAACTAGTAAACTGAGGACTCATCTTAAAGTCCTTTATTAGATCTATACAAAGTGATTAGAATAATTAAATTTTTGTTAGATTTTAACCCAAAAAACGTCGCAAACTCGAAAATAATTGGTGAAATTTCGAGTTTTAGGCTATAATTTGCCAAAATTTTGGCATAGGTTGTCTAGATTAGATTTATTTGAAATTGTACGACAGGATCTTAAAAATGTCAGTAAAAATATTCAATTTCACTCAGAATTTAGCCAAAAAAACGTCGAAAACTCGCATATATTTGAAGAAATATCACATTTCTGGCTAGATTTTGCTGAAAAGTAAGCAAAACTTCTCAATTTTGAAATCATTTTAAAGTTAATGACAAGGTCTATCTAAATTTTGAAGTAATATTCAATTCTTTTAGCAATTAACATAAAAATCGTCAAAAACTCAAAAAACTGTTGAAGTTTCTTTTTTTGCCACATTTTGCTAAAAGAATAGCTAATTTTATCAAGTTTGAAGGCTCATGACAAAAGCTTTCTAAATTCAGAGGAAATATTTAATTTTTTTTGCTATTTATCTAAAAATCTTCGAAAACTCGAGAAAAACTAGTGAATATTCCGGTTTTTGGCCATATTTTGCTAAACATATATCAGAACTAGTCAACTATGGAATAATTTTAAAGTCATTGATGAGATCTATCCAAATTCATTAGAATATTTCAATTTTTCTAAGACTTTAACCGAAAAAATGTCGAAAATTCGCCAATAATTGTTGAAATTTTAGGTTTCTAGCCAGAGTTAGCTAAAATGTTGGCTAAACTTCTCAATTACGGATTCATTTGAAAGTTTATGACATGGTTTATCTAATTTTAAATTACTAATAAATTTTTTGTAGAAATTAACCTAAAAATCGTCTACAACTCGACAAAAACAGGTGAAAATTCCGGTTTTTGGCCATTTTTTGCTAAATATTTTTCGAAACTAGTCAAGTGTGGACTCATCTTAAAGTCTTTGATGGGATCTATACAAAGTGATTAGAATAATTAAATTTTTGTTAGATTTTAACCCAAAAAACGTCGCAAACTCGAAAATAATTGGTGAAATTTCGAGTTTTAGGCCATATTTTGCCAAACTTTTGGCATAGCTTGTCTAGATTAGATATAATTGAAAGTTTACGACAGGATCTAAAAAAGTCAGTAGAAATATTCAATTTCACTCAGAATTTAGCCAAAAAAACGTCGAAAGCTTGCATATATTAGAAGAACTATCACATTTCTGGCTAGATTTTGCTTAAAAGTAAGCAAAACGTCTCAATTTTGGACTCATTTGAAAGTTTATTACTAGGTCTATATAAATTCGGATGAAATATTTAATTTTTTTTAGGTATTAACATAAAATTTGTCAAAACCCGGAAAAACTGGTGAAATTTAACTTTTTTGGCCATATCTTGCTAAAAAATTAATTAAATATGGCAGGTTTTGACTTATTTTAGGTTTGAAGACAATATTCATCTAAATTCAGAAGAAATATTCAAATTTTTTAGCTATAAACCTAATAATCGTTCACAACTTGAAAAAAACTGGTGAAAATACCTGTTTATGGCCATATCTTGCTAAACATTTATCAAAACTCGTCAAATTTGTACTCATTTTAAAGTCTTTGATTAGATCCTTTCAATTTTCTAGAATAGTTCAATTTTTATATGACTTTATCCGAAAAAACGTCGATAATTCGCCAATATTTAATTTTTTTAGCTATCTGCCTAAAAATTGTCAAAAACTCGTGATAAACTGGTGAAAATTCCGGTTTTTGGCCATTTTTTGCTAAATATTTATCGAAACTAGTAAACTGAGGACTCATCTTAAAGTCCTTTATTAGATCTATACAAAGTGATTAGAATAATTAAATTTTTGATAGATTTTAACCCAAAAAACGTCGCACACTCGAAAATAATTGGTGAAATTTCGAGTTTTAGGCTATAATTTGCCAAAATTTTGGCATAGGTTGTCTAGATTAGATTTATTTGAAATTGTACGACAGGATCTTACAAATGTCAGTAAAAATATTCAATTTCACTCAGAATTTAGCCAAAAAAACGTCGAAAACTCGCATATATTTGAAGAAATATCACATTTCTGGCTAGATTTTGCTGAAAAGTAAGCAAAACTTCTCAATTTTGAAATCATTTTAAAGTAAATGACAAGGTCTATCTAAATTTTGAAGTAATATTCAATTCTTTTAGCAATTAACATAAAAATCGTCAAAAACTCAAAAAACTGTTGAAGTTTCTTTTTTTTGCTATAATTTCCTAAAATAGCTAATTTTGTCAAGTGTGGACTCATTTTAAAGTTTATGAAAAGTCTTTCTAAATTCAGAAGTAATATTCAATTTTGTAGCAATTAACATAAAAATCGTCAAAAACGAAAAAACTGTTTAAATTTTTTTTTTTGCCACATTTTGCTAAAAGAATAGCTAATTTTATCAAGTTTGAAGGCTCATGACAAAAGCTTTCTAAATTCAGAGGAAATATTTAATTTTTTTTGCTATTTATCTAAAAATCTTCGAAAACTCGAGAATAACTAGTGAATATTCCGGTTTTTGGCCATATTTTGCTAAACATATATCAGAACTAGTCAACTATGGAATAATTTTAAAGTCATTGATGAGATCTATCCAAATTCAATAGAATATTTCAATTTTTCTAAGACTTTAACCGAAAAAATGTCGAAAATTCGCCAATAATTGTTGAAATTTTAGGTTTCTAGCCAGAGTTAGCTAAAATGTTGGCTAAACTTCTCAATTACGGATTCATTTGAAAGTTTATGACATGGTTTATCTAATTTTAAATTACTAATAAATTTTTTGTAGAAATTAACCTAAAAATCGTCTACAACTCGACAAAAACAGGTGAAAATTCCGGTTTTTGGCCATTTTTTGCTAAATATTTTTCGAAACTAGTCAAGTGTGGACTCATCTTAAAGTCTTTGATGGGATCTATACAAAGTGATTAGAATAATTAAATTTTTGTTAGATTTTAACCCAAAAAACGTCGCAAACTCGAAAATAATTGGTGAAATTTCGAGTTTTAGGCCATAATTTGCCAAAATTTTGGTATAGGTTGTCTAGATTATATATATTTGAAATTGTACGACAGGATCTAAAAAATATCAGTAGAAATATTCAATTTCACTCAGAATTTAGCCAAAAAAACGTCGAAAGCTTGCATATATTAAAAGAACTATCACATTTCTGGCTAGATTTTGCTGAAAAGTAAGCAAAACTTCTCAATTTTGGACTCATTTGAAAGTTTATTACTAGGTCTATCTAAATTCGGAAGAAATATTTAATTTTTTTTTGGTATTAACCTAAAATTCGTCGAAAACCCGGAAAAACTGGTGAAATTTAACTTTTTTGGCCATATTTTGCTAAGAAAATAATTAAATATGGCAGGTTTTGACTTATTTTAGGTTTCAAGACAATATTCATCTAAATTCAGAAGAATTATTCCATTTTTTTAGCTATAAACCTAATAATCGTTCACAACTTGAAAAAAACTGGTGAAAATTCCTGTTTATGGCCATATTTTGCTAAACATTTATCAAAACTCGTCAACTTTGTACTCATTTTAAATTCTTTGATGAGATCTATCCAAATTTTTTAGAATAGTTCAATTTTTTTATGATTTTAACCGAAAAAACGTCGATAATTCGCCAATATTTAATTTTTTTAGCTACCTGCCTAAAAATTGTCAAAAACTCGTGATAAACTGGTGAAAATTCCGGTTTTTTGCCATTTTTTGCTAGATATTTATCGAAACTAGTCAACTGTGGACTCATCTTAAAGTCATTGATGAGATCTATCCAAATTCATTAGAATAGTTCAATTTTTCTAAGACTTTAAGCACAATACTACGACGGTTGATTTCTTTGGCATTTCTTATGAGAGGGCACGAATTTATCAAAACATCACTACCACACTTCTTGCATTTCATGCACTCTGTAAAGCCCAAGCCACGTTTACTTTTCCGCTCAAATGCTACTTCCCCATGGCAGTCCTTGCAAACTACAAGTGTAGCATGTGTCGAGAAGACAGAGAAAAAATCGATGAAATTGTAGCTTGGATGTTCGTTGACGACGAAGTCAGCGGCACTTGCGCTCCCAATTTTATTTGACGACGTGCTAGCGTACTCGGTAAATTTCTCGGGCTTGCCGACGTTCCTTTGCAAACTTTTATTTTTTTTTCGATAAGCAAAGGTTCTTTTGCTTCGGGAACCCTTCGTATCCATGGTTGAACAGGTAAATTACTCGCGAATCCAAAAGAATATGGAGAAGAATATTTCGAAACGAGTGGACGCAACCACGACGGAATCGAAACTAACTACATCTAACCGAAACCGTAAGAGTGTGTTAGTCACAGACTTTTTTTCTCAAACCCTAGCCCTATTTTACCTTCCTCGGATATCGGAAATAATTCAGGTATAAACACCTGAAACACAAATGATTTCCGGCGCGGCATGTGCGAGCTCGGCACGCTGCGAGAGCGCCCCTAAACTTTTTAGGTTTCGAATCCGGCAAAATCCTTTCGGTATCTTATTTTTAGATATCTAAACTTGAAAATAATTCAAAAAAAAATATTAGATTTTTTCAAAATGTTACATGAGAACACCCCCTTAATAAGAAAACAATTAATACAAAATAAATTTAATGATTGTGCAATAAATACATTACATTAAATATGACAAGAAGAACGAAAATAAATATACACAGAGATCATCGCAAAAATTCAAAAGAAAAAGCAAATACAGTGCTATCCGTATGTAAATTCAGCATATACTAAGAACTGAAGATCTTCTCAAAATGGCAAACTAACGAAAATTATTTTATTTTAATTTCATGATCTCAAACCCATATTTGCTTCCCCATTTGGTTATCTTGAAATTTGTCTCCGTCTCCCAATAAATCCGACTTGAGGGTTAGAATCTGTGAGACAGAGAGGTCAAAAACTTCATATTCAATCGCTTTCTAATATAAAAAATTATATGTTTAAGATAATTTTAGTCAAAACCCTTCGGCAATACTAATAGGTATGTGTATCAGACCTAGTTTTGAAAAGGTCATTGACCTCGAGCAGCTGATTTCCCCTTCGACAGGAATCGGCTCTGGGACCTGTCGGTTGCATAATCTATAGGATAATAATTCTTTACGATACCATCCGTATAATCGTACGAGAATTTAAAAATCATCTTTGTCTCCAAGGATATTTTACGCACACAAACTTACATAAAAGGTTCGGCAATTTCGTTTGAATTCTCTCAATAACTACTCGAATACGATATTCCACGACCAAAATACGTACGACCATTATCTCTGATTTAATCCCGCAAAAGAAAACATGTCTGCCATCGATCGAAACGATCCTTGCGTTTATTTCTTATGAGAGAGACAATTCGAAGAACAGCTGATATAAATCGCTTAACATTGGCAAGATTCTAAGACTTATTATCATTATTATTAGGGGTCTTTATTAGGCGAGATCGAGATATAGCAGAGCGAACCCTTATATTCGCTTATGGAAAAAATTATTTAAAATGCGGTCAACGCGGGGATGCAATATTAAAATAAATCAGCTGATTTAGCAGGTGAAATTCACATTAAAAAAGATACGATTTAATAGAACGTTAATTCATACGAAATTTCCGAATGTGCAAACCTCAACGTGGTAAGACGTTTTTCACATGCCCTTTGCAATACTGCTAAAGTTATCAAGAAAAGCTAAATATTCGTAAAGAAAAAGGAAAATGAAGTCGAGAGCGTTAGACTGGCATGAGATATAATTCGGATTCTTTCGCTTTTAAATTAAATAAAAAACATCGCATTTGTTAGTGAACCTACAAAACAATGCTAGGCATGAATCTAAGATATAAAGGAATAAAAACACAAAGAATAGGAGAATATACCCAAAACGTTATAGATAAAACCACAGACTTTCAATTGTTTATAATGAGTCGTACATTTAATCACGCAACTAGCTATCAAAAGTAGCAGACTTTTTCTTTGGAAAATACATGAAAGATATGATAACTGTCTACGATCACGTGATGAACTATTTCATCGAACAAATGCACTTCGATATTAATCCTAAAAGAGAAGAACGGACCAATGTTTCTCCCACCGAAATCATCTTGCCTTCCTTACCCCATTGTTCCTTCTTGATTTACGAAAAAGGTGCCTGATTATGCTAGAGTCGCACAAATAGATGCAGCCGGAGAGTACTTCTTTCCAATTATTATTCTCTGAATATATAAATAGAAATTGGGAGCACATGTAATTAGTCCATTTGTAGCATTTTATAATAATATTACCCCGTAAGAAAAAACATTTACTTCAATACCTCTTAATCAAACGAATATAACACTAACGTTGAGTCACTAAAGTCTCTTGGTGAATACACACTAATTGGAAATATTGCTGTCTAATTAAAAAACTTGGGAGTAATATTCACAAGGTTGTCAATTATATTGATACTTATATAAAAGATTACAGTGGAATTGTTCACCTATCAGACAGTGGTACTGAACAGCAGTTGGTTTCGAATATATATCGCCTCATCACCGCAAATGTTAATTCCGAACCCAATGTAAATTCAGTGTTAATTTAGAGTCACGCATTCATCTCCGGAAACACAAATATTCTACAAAAGTTTCGACGCACTACTCATTCCCTGGATTGCGTTCGGTTTTGACGTGCGTTTCCACTTCTTGCGAAACAGCAGTTTATTCGGAAACATACGAGGCAGAGAGACTTCTGGATGCGGGGAAAGTCTACCTAACGACATTCTGTAACACACTGCGACCAATGGTTTTTATAACAACTTCGTAAAAGAGACAAACACTCGGCTGAGGAAGTTTTCTTTCTAAATCCAAAGTGCAAGAACAACGAAATCGAAGGAGCTAACAGTTCCGATATAAATGAGTACAACTTCATCACTAGGTATACTATAAGAATGAAATATTCGCTACAATATAGCTCATACTATTTACTACTGGGCGGTATCATCATGTTTATATCAAAACAATTGATGAGATGAAGCGAATAGATTTCTAAAAGATTGTTCCCAAAAAAAAAAGGTTTTCTGTGAATCTTGACTTCAATAATTTCCGTTTTAGTCACGATGCATATTTCAAAGAGAGTTTATACACTGACTCGTAGCGTATTTTTTTATGTTTAAGTTTTTATTATATTCACATTCTAGCAATGACAAAAAATTAAAAAGGGATTTATGAACTATTTTACGCGAACACTGGCCAAAAAGCAGATATCCGTAAACCGAAACTTCGCTGATGCATTATTTTGTCAGTTTATAAACACCAAAAATCTGATGTGGCCAACACATGACTTTTTCCGTATTTATTGAAAACGTAAGCCTATGCCAGTAATATATAAATAACTCCAAAACAATGAGTGTTACAGGAAAATGTTTCATACAAGCTTTGTAGTTCTGCATTCTGACAGAGATAAGTATGAAAAACTTCAATTTCTATGTAAACAACAACTTCCGGTTACCATTATTGAAGAATAACTCCTAAACAATCAGTGTTACGAAAAACGTTTTTGTACTAAAGTTGTAGTTAAATACATTATCTACAACTTTTGTGTGTATATGTATATACCTATATTGCATTCTGAAAGAGATATGTATGAAAAACGTCCTTTTCTGGGTAAACAACAACTTCCGGTTAACCATTATTGAAGAATAACTCCTAAACAATCAGTGCTACGAAAAAATGTTTATTACAAAAGTTGTAGTAAAATACATTATCTACAACTTTTGTGTGTAAATGTATATACCTATATTGCATTCTTACAGAGATATTTAAGAAACAAACTTTTGTTCCGGATAAACCGGAACTTCCGGTTAAGCGATATTCTCCAAAAACTAATCAACTCTTGGCATAATTAGTAAAATTCTAATTATGAAGTTTGAAAATGATCGGATAATTAATTTTGAAGATAGAGTGCCCACAAACTTTTTAACCACTGACAAACAGACAGACACACAGACAGACATGTTCGGGAAAATAGCTAAATCATGCTCTATGGGCCCCAAAACATCTATTTCCGTCGAAATCTGGAGGTCGAATTTTTTTGCGAATACAATACTTTCTCTATACTACGTATAGGGAGAAAGTAAAAATTATAAACCTGACTATGGTTAATAGTATATCGCATTATATAGTATTTATAGCTTTCACGTGCAAGCAATGAACAACTTATTATAAAGATTGTTAATTGGATTATAATTTAGCTTAAATCACATTACAATTATTAATCGTTAGTACATTTGAAAAATGCTATAAAAGTGTATTTTTTATTAATTAATTTATATATGATCCAGCCCAGCATCCAAACGTGGTCCAGCGCCTCACGGACGCTGTCAACCACTTCTGAGATAGACGAAACTTAGGGGCTACCGCCATCTTGCAATCCAAATACATTCCCATTTCTAATAGACGAGGACAAAATCCCACTCCCCTCCCTCCCTTCCCCTCCCTCCTTCCCCCTCCACTCGCCAAAGCTATCCCCAATGTATTCGTACGGGGTTAAATCCAGGGATTCGAAAATACCATACCTCGCAAAACTCGCATATATTTGAAGAAATATCACATTTCTGGCTAGATTTTGCTGAAAAGTAAGCAAAACTTCTCAATTTTGAAATCATTTTAAAGTAAATGACAAGGTCTATCTAAATTTTGAAGTAATATTCAATTCTTTTAGCAATTAACATGAAAATCGTCAAAAACGAAGAAACTGTTTAAATTTGTTATTTTTTGCCATATTTTGCTAAAACAATAGCTAATTTTATCAAGTTTAAAGGCTCAAGACAAAAGCTTTCTAAATTCAGAGGAAATATTTAATTTTTTTGCTATTTATCTAAAAATCGTCGAAAACTCGAGAAAAACTAGTGAATATTCCGGTTTTTGGCCATATTTTGCTAAACAAATATCAGAACTAGTCAACTATGGACTAATTTTAAAGTCATTGATGAGATCTATCCAAATTCATCAGAATAGTTCAATTTTTCTAAGACTTTAACCGAAAAAATGTCGAAAATTCGCCAATAATTGTTGAAATTTTAGGTTTCTAGCCAGAGTTAGCTAAAATGTTGGCTAAACTTCTCAATTGTGGATTCATTTGCAATTTTATGACATGGTTTATCTAATTTTAAATTACTAATAAATTTTTTGTAGAGATTAACCTAAAAATCGTCCATAACTTGACAAAAACAGGAGAAAATTTTTCAAGACAATATTCATCTAAATTCAGAAGAAATATTCAAATTTTTTAGCTATAAACCTAATAATCGTTCACAACTTGAAAAAAACTGGTGAAAATACCTGTTTATGGCCATATCTTGCTAAACATTTATCAAAACTCGTCAAATTTGTACTCATTTTAAAGTCTTTGATTAGATCCTTTCAATTTTCTAGAATAGTTCAATTTTTTGATGATTTTAACCGAAAAAACGTCGATAATTCGCCAATATTTAATTTTTTTAGCTATCTGCCTAAAAATTGTTTAAAACTCGTGATAAACTGGTGAAAATTCCGGTTTTTTACTATTTTTTGCTAAATATTTATCGAAACTAGTAAACTGAGGACTCATCTTAAAGTCCTTTATGAGATCTATACAAAGTGATTAGAATAATTAAATTTTTGATAGATTTTAACCCAAAAAACGTCGCAAACTCGAAAATAATTGGTGAAATTTCGAGTTTTAGGC
The DNA here is from genome assembly GCA_947579665.1 of Sympetrum striolatum. Taxonomy (NCBI): domain Eukaryota; kingdom Metazoa; phylum Arthropoda; class Insecta; order Odonata; family Libellulidae; genus Sympetrum; species Sympetrum striolatum. The sequence continues at coordinate 23,625 of CANPUZ010000253.1, forward strand.
TATAATTTGCCAAAATTTTGGCATAGGTTGTCTAGATTAGATTTATTTGAAATTGTACGACAGGATCTTAAAAATGTCAGTAAAAACATTCAATTTCACTCAGAATTTAGCCAAAAAAACGTCGAAAACTCGCATATATTTGAAGAAATATCACATTTCTGGCTAGATTTTGCTGAAAAGTAAGCAAAACTTCTCAATTTTGAAATCATTTTAAAGTAAATGACAAGGTCTATCTAAATTTTGAAGTAATATTCAATTCTTTTAGCAATTAACATGAAAATCGTCAAAAACGAAGAAACTGTTTAAAAATGTTATTTTTTGCCATATTTTGCTAAAACAATAGCTAATTTTATCAAGTTTAAAGGCTCAAGACAAAAGCTTTCTAAATTCAGAGGAAATATTTAATTTTTTTGCTATTTATCTAAAAATCGTCGAAAACTCGAGAAAAACTAGTGAATATTCCGGTTTTTGGCCATATTTTGCTAAACAAATATCAGAACTAGTCAACTATGGACTAATTTTAAAGTCATTGATGAGATCTATCTAAATTCATCAGAATAGTTCAATTTTTCTAAGACTTTAACCGAAAAAATGTCGAAAATTCGCCAATAATTGTTGAAATTTTAGGTTTCTAGCCAGAGTTAGCTAAAATGTTGGCTAAACTTCTCAATTGTGGATTCATTTGCAATTTTATGACATGGTTTATCTAATTTTAAATTACTAATAAATTTTTTGTAGAGATTAACCTAAGAATCGTCCATAACTTGACAAAAACAGGTGAAAATTCCGGTTTTTGGCCATTTTTTGCTAAATATTTATCGAAACTAGTCACGTATGGACTCATCTTAAAGTCTTTGATGAGATCTATACAAAAGAAAGAGAATAATTAAATTTTTGTTAGATTTTAACCCAAAAAACGACGAAAACTCGAAAATAATTGGTGAAATTTCGAGTTTTAGGCCATATTTTGCCAAACTTTTGGCATAGCTTGTCTAGATTAGATATAATTGAAAGTTTACGACAGGATCTAAAAATGTCAGTAGAAATATTCAATTTCACTCAGAATTTAGCCAAAAAAACGTCGAAAGCTTGCATATATTAGAAGAACTATCACATTTCTGGCTAGATTTTGCTTAAAAGTAAGCAAAACGTCTCAATTTTGGACTCATTTGAAAGTTTATTACTAGGTCTATATAAATTCGGAAGAAATATTTAATTTTTTTTAGGTAATAACATAAAATTTGTCAAAACCCGGAAAAACTGGTGAAATTTAACTTTTTTGGCCATATCTTGCTAAGAAATTAATTAAATATGGCAGGTTTTGACTTATTTTAGGTTTGAAGACAATATTCATCTAAATTCAGAAGAAATATTCAAATTTTTTAGCTATAAACCTAATAATCGTTCACAACTTGAAAAAGACTGGTGAAAATACCTGTTTATGGCCATATGTTGCTAAACATTTATCAAAACTCGTCAAATTTGTACTCATTTTAAAGTCTTTGATGAGATCCTTTCAAATTTTTTAGAATAGTTCAATTTTCCTATGACTTTAACCGAATAAACGTCGATAATTTGCCAATATTTAATTTTTTTAGCTATCTGCCTAAAAATTGTTTAAAACTCGTGATAAACTGGTGAAAATTCCGGTTTTTTACTATTTTTTGCTAAATATTTATCGAAACTAGTAAACTGAGGACTCATCTTAAAGTCCTTTATGAGATCTATACAAAGTGATTAGAATAATTAAATTTTTGATAGATTTTAACCCAAAAAACGTCGCAAACTCGAAAATAATTGGTGAAATTTCGAGTTTTAGGCTATAATTTGCCAAAATTTTGGCATAGGTTGTCTAGATTAGATTTATTTGAAATTGTACGACAGGATCTTAAAAATGTCAGTAAAAACATTCAATTTCACTCAGAATTTAGCCAAAAAAACGTCGAAAACTCGCATATATTTGAAGAAATATCACATTTCTGGCTAGATTTTGCTGAAAAGTAAGCAAAACTTCTCAATTTTGAAATCATTTTAAAGTAAATGACAAGGTCTATCTAAATTTTGAAGTAATATTCAATTCTTTTAGCAATTAACATGAAAATCGTCAAAAACGAAGAAACTGTTTAAAAATGTTATTTTTTGCCATATTTTGCTAAAACAATAGCTAATTTTATCAAGTTTAAAGGCTCAAGACAAAAGCTTTCTAAATTCAGAGGAAATATTTAATTTTTTTGCTATTTATCTAAAAATCGTCGAAAACTCGAGAAAAACTAGTGAATATTCCGGTTTTTGGCCATATTTTGCTAAACAAATATCAGAACTAGTCAACTATGGACTAATTTTAAAGTCATTGATGAGATCTATCCAAATTCATCAGAATAGTTCAATTTTTCTAAGACTTTAACCGAAAAAATGTCGAAAATTCGCCAATAATTGTTGAAATTTTAGGTTTCTAGCCAGAGTTAGCTAAAATGTTGGCTAAACTTCTCAATTGTGGATTCATTTGCAATTTTATGACATGGTTTATCTAATTTTAAATTACTAATAAATTTTTTGTAGAGATTAACCTAAAAATCGTCCATAACTTGACAAAAACAGGTGAAAATTCCGGTTTTTGGCCATTTTTTGCTAAATATTTAAAGAAACTAGTCAAGTATGGACTCATCTTAAAGTCTTTGATGAGATCTATACAAAAGAAAGAGAATAATTAAATTTTTGTTAGATTTTAACCCAAAAAACGACGAAAACTCGAAAATAATTGGTGAAATTTCGAGTTTTAGGCCATATTTTGCCAAACTTTTGGCATAGCTTGTCTAGATTAGATATAATTGAAAGTTTACGACAGGATCTAAAAATGTCAGTAGAAATATTCAATTTCACTCGGAATTTAGCCAAAAAAACGTCGAAAGCTTGCATATATTAGAAGAACTATCACATTTCTGGCTAGATTTTGCTTAAAAGTAAGCAAAACGTCTCAAATTTGGACTCATTTGAAAGTTTATTACTAGGTCTATATAAATTCGGAAGAAATATTTAATTTTTTTTAGGTATTAACATAAAATTTGTCAAAACCCGGAAAAACTGGTGAAATTTAACTTTTTTGGCCATATCTTGCTAAGAAATTAATTAAATATGGCAGGTTTTGACTTATTTTAGGTTTGAAGACAATATTCATCTAAATTCAGAAGAAATATTCAAATTTTTTAGCTATAAACCTAATAATCGTTCACAACTTGAAAAAAACTGGTGAAAATACCTGTTTATGGCCATATCTTGCTTAACATTTATCAAAACTCGTCAAATTTGTACTCATTTTAAAGTCTTTGATTAGATCCTTTCAATTTTCTAGAATAGTTCAATTTTTATATGACTTTATCCGAAAAAACGTCGATAATTCGCCAATATTTAATTTTTTTAGCTATCTGCCTAAAAATTGTCAAAAACTCGTGATAAACTGGTGAAAATTCCGGTTTTTTGCCATTTTTTGCTAAATATTTATCGAAACTAGTAAACTGAGGACTCATCTTAAAGTCCTTTATTAGATCTATACAAAGTGATTAGAATAATTAAATTTTTGATAGATTTTAACCCAAAAAACGTCGCACACTCGAAAATAATTGGTGAAATTTCGAGTTTTAGGCTATAATTTGCCAAAATTTTGGCATAGGTTGTCTAGATTAGATTTATTTGAAATTGTACGACAGGATCTTAAAAATGTCAGTAAAAATATTCAATTTCACTCAGAATTTAGCCAAAAAAACGTCGAAAACTCGCATATATTTGAAGAAATATCACATTTCTGGCTAGATTTTGCTGAAAAGTAAGCAAAACTTCTCAATTTTGAAATCATTTTAAAGTAAATGACAAGATCTATCTAAATTTTGAAGTAATATTCAATTCTTTTAGCAATTAACATAAAAATCGTCAAAAACTCAAAAAACTGTTGAAGTTTCTTTTTTTTGCTATAATTTCCTAAAATAGCTAATTTTGTCAAGTGTGGACTCATTTTAAAGTTTATGAAAAGTCTTTCTAAATTCAGAAGTAATATTCAATTTTGTAGCAATTAACATAAAAATCGTCAAAAACGAAAAAACTGTTTAAATTTTTTTTTTGCCACATTTTGCTAAAAGAATAGCATTTTTATCAAGTTTGAAGGCTCATGACAAAAGCTTTCTAAATTCAGAGGAAATATTTAATTTTTTTTGCTATTTATCTAAAAATCTTCGAAAACTCGAGAAAAACTAGTGAATATTCCGGTTTTTGGCCATATTTTGCTAAACATATATCAGAACTAGTCAACTATGGAATAATTTTAAAGTCATTGATGAGATCTATCCAAATTCAATAGAATATTTCAATTTTTCTAAGACTTTAACCGAAAAAATGTCGAATATTCGCCAATAATTGTTGAAATTTTAGGTTTCTAGCCAGAGTTAGCTAAAATGTTGGCTAAACTTCTCAATTACGGATTCATTTGAAAGTTTATGACATGGTTTATCTAATTTTAAATTACTAATAAATTTTTTGTAGAAATTAACCTAAAAATCGTCTACAACTCGACAAAAACAGGTGAAAATTCCGGTTTTTGGCCATTTTTTGCTAAATATTTTTCGAAACTAGTCAAGTGTGGACTCATCTTAAAGTCTTTGATGGGATCTATACAAAGTGATTAGAATAATTAAATTTTTGTTAGATTTTAACCCAAAAAACGTCGCAAACTCGAAAATAATTGGTGAAATTTCGAGTTTTAGGCCATAATTTGCCAAAATTTTAGTATAGGTTGTCTAGATTATATATATTTGAAATTGTACGACAGGATCTAAAAAATATCAGTAGAAATATTCAATTTCACTCAGAATTTAGCCAAAAAAACGTCGAAAGCTTGCATATATTAGAAGAACTATCACATTTCTGGCTAGATTTTGCTGAAAAGTAAGCAAAACTTCTCAATTTTGGACTCATTTAAAAGTTTATTACTAGGTCTATCTAAATTCGGAAGAAATATTTAATTTTTTTTAGGTATTAACTTAAAATTCGTCAAAAACCCGGAAAAACTGGTGAAATTTAACTTTTTTGGCCATATATTGCTAAGAAATTAATTAAATATGGCAGGTTTTGACTTATTTTAGGTTTCAAGACAATATTCATCTAAATTCAGAAGAATTATTCAATTTTTTTAGCTATAAACCTAATAATCATTCACAACTTGAAAAAAAGTGGTGAAAATTCCTGTTTATGGCCATATTTTGCTAAACATTTATCAAAACTCGTCAAATTTGTACTCATTTTAAAGTCTTTGATGAGATCCTTTCAAATTTTTTAGAATAGTTCAATTTTTTTATGACTTTAACCGAATAAACGTCGATAATTCGCCAATATTTAATTTTTTTAGCTATCTGCCTAAAAATTGTTTAAAACTCGTGATAAACTGGTGAAAATTCCGGTTTTTTACCATTTTTTGCTAAATATTTATCGAAACTAGTAAACTGAGGACTCATCTTAAAGTCCTTTATGAGATCTATACAAAGTGATTAGAATAATTAAATTTTTGATAGATTTTAACCCAAAAAACGTTGCAAACTCGAAAATAATTGGTGAAATTTCGAGTTTTAGGGTATAATTTGCCAAAATTTTGGCATAGGTTGTATAGATTAGATTTATTTGAAAGTTTACGACAGGATCTAAAAAATGTCAGTAGAAATATTCAATTTCACTCAGAATTTAGCAAATAAAACGTCGAAAACTCGCACGAATTTGAAGAAATACCACATTTCTTGCTAGATTTTGCTGAAAAGTAAGCAAAACTTCTCAATTTTGGACTCATTTGAAAGTTAATTACTAGGTCTATCTAAATTCGGAAGAAATATTTAATTTTTTTCAGGTATTACCTAAAATTCGTCGAAAACCCGGAAAAACTGGTGAAATTTAACTTTTTTGGCCATATTTTGCTAAGAAAATAATTAAATATGGCAGGTTTTGACTTATTTTAGGTTTCAAGACAATATTCATCTAAATTCAGAAGAATTATTCAATTTTTTTAGCTATAAACCTAATAATCGTTCACAACTTGAAAAAAACTGGTGAAAATTCCTGTTTATGGCCATATTTTGCTAAACATTTATGAAAACTCGTCAACTTTGTACTCATTTTAAAGTCTTTGATGAGATCAATCCAAATTTTTTAGAATAGTTCAATTTTTTTATGATTTTAACCGAAAAAACGTCGATAATTCGCCAATATTTAATTTTTTTAGCTATCTGCCTAAAAATTGTCAAAAACTCGTGATAAACTGGTGAAAATTCCGGTTTTTGGCCAATTTTTGCTAAATATTTATCGAAACAAGTCAACTATGGACACATCTTGAAGTCTTTGATGGGATCTAAACAAAGTGATTAGAATAATTCAATTTTTGTTAGATTTTAACCCAAAAAAACGTCGCAAACTCGAAAATAATTGGTGAAATTTCGAGTTTTAGGCCATAATTTGCCAAAATTTTAGTATAGGTTGTCTAGATTATATATATTTGAAATTGTACGACAGGATCTAAAAAATATCAGTAGAAATATTCAATTTCACTCAGAATTTAGCCAAAAAAACGTCGAAAGCTTGCATATATTAAAAGAACTATCACATTTCTGGCTAGATTTTGCTGAAAAGTAAGCAAAACTTCTCAATTTTGGACTCATTTGAAAGTTTATTACTAGGTCTATCTAAATTCGGAAGAAATATTTAATTTTTTTTTGGTATTAACCTAAAATTCGTCGAAAACCCGGAAAAACTGGTGAAATTTAACTTTTTTGGCCATATATTGCTAAGAAATAAATTAAATATGGCAGGTTTTTACTTATTTTAGGTTTCAAGACAATATTCATCTAAATTCAGAAGAATTATTCAATTTTTTTAGCTATAAACCTAATAATCGTTCACAACTTGAAAAAAACTGGTGAAAATTCCTGTTTATGGCCATATTTTGCTAAACACTTATCAAAACTCGTCAACTTTGTACTCATTTTAAAGTCTTTGATGAGATCAATCCAAATTTTTTAGAATAGTTCAATTTTTTGATGATTTTAACCGAAAAAACGTCGATAATTCGCCAATATTTAATTTTATTAGCTATCTGCCTAAAAATTGTTTAAAACTCGTGATAAACTGGTGAAAATTCCGGTTTTTTACCATTTTTTGCTAAATATTTATCGAAACTAGTAAACTGAGGACTCATCTTAAAGTCCTTTATGAGATCTATACAAAGTGATTAGAATAATTAAATTTTTGATAGATTTTAACCCAAAAAACGTTGCAAACTCGAAAATAATTGGTGAAATTTCGAGTTTTAGGCTATAATTTGCCAAAATTTTGGCATAGGTTGTCTAGATTAGATTTATTTGAAAGTTTACGACAGGATCTAAAACACGTCAGTAGAAATATTCAATTTCACTCAGAATTTAGCAAAGAAAACGTCGAAAACTCGCACGAATTTGAAGAAATACCACATTTCTTGCTAGATTTTGCTGAAAAGTAAGCAAAACTTCTCAATTTTGGACTCATTTGAAAGTTAATTACTAGGTCTATCTAAATTCGGAAGAAATATTTAATTTTTTTTAGGTATTAACCTAAAATTCGTCGAAAACCCGGAAAAACTGGTGAAATTTAACTTTTTTGGCCATATTTTGCTAAGAAAATAATTAAATATGGCAGGTTTTGACTTATTTTAGGTTTCAAGACAATATTCATCTAAATTCAGAAGAATTATTCAATTTTTTTAGCTATAAACCTAATAATCGTTCACAACTTGAAAAAAACTGGTGAAAATTCCTGTTTATGGCCATATTTTGCTAAACATTTATCAAAACTCGTCAACTTTGTACTCATTTTAAATTCTTTGATGAGATCTATCCAAATTTTTTAGAATAGTTCAATTTTTTTATGATTTTAACCGAAAAAACGTCGATAATTCGCCAATATTTAATTTTTTTAGCTACCTGCCTAAAAATTGTCAAAAACTCGTGATAAACTGGTGAAAATTCCGGTTTTTTGCCATTTTTTGCTAGATATTTATCGAAACTAGTCAACTGTGGACTCATCTTAAAGTCATTGATGAGATCTATCCAAATTCATTAGAATAGTTCAATTTTTCTAAGACTTTAAGCACAATACTACGACGGTTGATTTCTTTGGCATTTCTTATGAGAGGGCACGAATTTATCAAAACATCACTACCACACTTCTTGCATTTCATGCACTCTGTAAAGCCCAAGCCACGTTTACTTTTCCGCTCAAATGCTACTTCCCCATGGCAGTCCTTGCAAACTACAAGTGTAGCATGTGTCGAGAAGACAGAGAAAAAATCGATGAAATTGTAGCTTGGATGTTCGTTGACGACGAAGTCAGCGGCACTTGCGCTCCCAATTTTATTTGACGACGTGCTAGCGTACTCGGTAAATTTCTCGGGCTTGCCGACGTTCCTTTGCAAACTTTTATTTTTTTTTCGATAAGCAAAGGTTCTTTTGCTTCGGGAACCCTTCGTATCCATGGTTGAACAGGTAAATTACTCGCGAATCCAAAAGAATATGGAGAAGAATATTTCGAAACGAGTGGACGCAACCACGACGGAATCGAAACTAACTACATCTAACCGAAACCGTAAGAGTGTGTTAGTCACAGACTTTTTTTCTCAAACCCTAGCCCTATTTTACCTTCCTCGGATATCGGAAATAATTCAGGTATAAACACCTGAAACACAAATGATTTCCGGCGCGGCATGTGCGAGCTCGGCACGCTGCGAGAGCGCCCCTAAACTTTTTAGGTTTCGAATCCGGCAAAATCCTTTCGGTATCTTATTTTTAGATATCTAAACTTGAAAATAATTCAAAAAAAAATATTAGATTTTTTCAAAATGTTACATGAGAACACCCCCTTAATAAGAAAACAATTAATACAAAATAAATTTAATGATTGTGCAATAAATACATTACATTAAATATGACAAGAAGAACGAAAATAAATATACACAGAGATCATCGCAAAAATTCAAAAGAAAAAGCAAATACAGTGCTATCCGTATGTAAATTCAGCATATACTAAGAACTGAAGATCTTCTCAAAATGGCAAACTAACGAAAATTATTTTATTTTAATTTCATGATCTCAAACCCATATTTGCTTCCCCATTTGGTTATCTTGAAATTTGTCTCCGTCTCCCAATAAATCCGACTTGAGGGTTAGAATCTGTGAGACAGAGAGGTCAAAAACTTCATATTCAATCGCTTTCTAATATAAAAAATTATATGTTTAAGATAATTTTAGTCAAAACCCTTCGGCAATACTAATAGGTATGTGTATCAGACCTAGTTTTGAAAAGGTCATTGACCTCGAGCAGCTGATTTCCCCTTCGACAGGAATCGGCTCTGGGACCTGTCGGTTGCATAATCTATAGGATAATAATTCTTTACGATACCATCCGTATAATCGTACGAGAATTTAAAAATCATCTTTGTCTCCAAGGATATTTTACGCACACAAACTTACATAAAAGGTTCGGCAATTTCGTTTGAATTCTCTCAATAACTACTCGAATACGATATTCCACGACCAAAATACGTACGACCATTATCTCTCATTTAATCCCGCAAAAGAAAACATGTCTGCCATCGATCGAAACGATCCTTGCGTTTATTTCTTATGAGAGAGACAATTCGAAGAACAGCTGATATAAATCGCTTAACATTGGCAAGATTCTAAGACTTATTATCATTATTATTAGGGGTCTTTATTAGGCGAGATCGAGATATAGCAGAGCGAACCCTTATATTCGCTTATGGAAAAAATTATTTAAAATGCGGTCAACGCGGGGATGCAATATTAAAATAAATCAGCTGATTTAGCAGGTGAAATTCACATTAAAAAAGATACGATTTAATAGAACGTTAATTCATACGAAATTTCCGAATGTGCAAACCTCAACGTGGTAAGACGTTTTTCACATGCCCTTTGCAATACTGCTAAAGTTATCAAGAAAAGCTAAATATTCGTAAAGAAAAAGGAAAATGAAGTCGAGAGCGTTAGACTGGCATGAGATATAATTCGGATTCTTTCGCTTTTAAATTAAATAAAAAACATCGCATTTGTTAGTGAACCTACAAAACAATGCTAGGCATGAATCTAAGATATAAAGGAATAAAAACACAAAGAATAGGAGAATATACCCAAAACGTTATAGATAAAACCACAGACTTTCAATTGTTTATAATGAGTCGTACATTTAATCACGCAACTAGCTATCAAAAGTAGCAGACTTTTTCTTTGGAAAATACATGAAAGATATGATAACTGTCTACGATCACGTGATGAACTATTTCATCGAACAAATGCACTTCGATATTAATCCTAAAAGAGAAGAACGGACCAATGTTTCTCCCACCGAAATCATCTTGCCTTCCTTACCCCATTGTTCCTTCTTGATTTACGAAAAAGGTGCCTGATTATGCTAGAGTCGCACAAATAGATGCAGCCGGAGAGTACTTCTTTCCAATTATTATTCTCTGAATATATAAATAGAAATTGGGAGCACATGTAATTAGTCCATTTGTAGCATTTTATAATAATATTACCCCGTAAGAAAAAACATTTACTTCAATACCTCTTAATCAAACGAATATAACACTAACGTTGAGTCACTAAAGTCTCTTGGTGAATACACACTAATTGGAAATATTGCTGTCTAATTAAAAAACTTGGGAGTAATATTCACAAGGTTGTCAATTATATTGATACTTATATAAAAGATTACAGTGGAATTGTTCACCTATCAGACAGTGGTACTGAACAGCAGTTGGTTTCGAATATATATCGCCTCATCACCGCAAATGTTAATTCCGAACCCAATGTAAATTCAGTGTTAATTTAGAGTCACGCATTCATCTCCGGAAACACAAATATTCTACAAAAGTTTCGACGCACTACTCATTCCCTGGATTGCGTTCGGTTTTGACGTGCGTTTCCACTTCTTGCGAAACAGCAGTTTATTCGGAAACATACGAGGCAGAGAGACTTCTGGATGCGGGGAAAGTCTACCTAACGACATTCTGTAACACACTGCGACCAATGGTTTTTATAACAACTTCGTAAAAGAGACAAACACTCGGCTGAGGAAGTTTTCTTTCTAAATCCAAAGTGCAAGAACAACGAAATCGAAGGAGCTAACAGTTCCGATATAAATGAGTACAACTTCATCACTAGGTATACTATAAGAATGAAATATTCGCTACAATATAGCTCATACTATTTACTACTGGGCGGTATCATCATGTTTATATCAAAACAATTGATGAGATGAAGCGAATAGATTTCTAAAAGATTGTTCCCAAAAAAAAAAGGTTTTCTGTGAATCTTGACTTCAATAATTTCCGTTTTAGTCACGATGCATATTTCAAAGAGAGTTTATACACTGACTCGTAGCGTATTTTTTTATGTTTAAGTTTTTATTATATTCACATTCTAGCAATGACAAAAAATTAAAAAGGGATTTATGAACTATTTTACGCGAACACTGGCCAAAAAGCAGATATCCGTAAACCGAAACTTCGCTGATGCATTATTTTGTCAGTTTATAAACACCAAAAATCTGATGTGGCCAACACATGACTTTTTCCGTATTTATTGAAAACGTAAGCCTATGCCAGTAATATATAAATAACTCCAAAACAATGAGTGTTACAGGAAAATGTTTCATACAAGCTTTGTAGTTCTGCATTCTGACAGAGATAAGTATGAAAAACTTCAATTTCTATGTAAACAACAACTTCCGGTTACCATTATTGAAGAATAACTCCTAAACAATCAGTGTTACGAAAAACGTTTTTGTACTAAAGTTGTAGTTAAATACATTATCTACAACTTTTGTGTGTATATGTATATACCTATATTGCATTCTGAAAGAGATATGTATGAAAAACGTCCTTTTCTGGGTAAACAACAACTTCCGGTTAACCATTATTGAAGAATAACTCCTAAACAATCAGTGCTACGAAAAAATGTTTATTACAAAAGTTGTAGTAAAATACATTATCTACAACTTTTGTGTGTAAATGTATATACCTATATTGCATTCTTACAGAGATATTTAAGAAACAAACTTTTGTTCCGGATAAACCGGAACTTCCGGTTAAGCGATATTCTCCAAAAACTAATCAACTATTGGCATAATTAGTAAAATTCTAATTATGAAGTTTGAAAATGATCGGATAATTAATTTTGAAGATAGAGTGCCCACAAACTTTTTAACCACTGACAAACAGACAGACACACAGACAGACATGTTCGGGAAAATAGCTAAAACATGCTCTATGGGCCCCAAAACATCTATTTCCGTCGAAATCTGGAGGTCGAATTTTTTTGCGAATACAATACTTTCTCTATACTACGTATAGGGAGAAAGTAAAAATTATAAACCTGACTATGGTTAATAGTATATCGCATTATATAGTATTTATAGCTTTCACGTGCAAGCAATGAACAACTTATTATAAAGATTGTTAATTGGATTATAATTTAGCTTAAATCACATTACAATTATTAATCGTTAGTACATTTGAAAAATGCTATAAAAGTGTATTTTTTATTAATTAATTTATATATGATCCAGCCCAGCATCCAAACGTGGTCCAGCGCCTCACGGACGCTGTCAACCACTTCTGAGATAGACGAAACTTAGGGGCTACCGCCATCTTGCAATCCAAATACATTCCCATTTCTAATAGACGAGGACAAAATCCCACTCCCCTCCCTCCCTTCCCCTCCCTCCTTCCCCCTCCACTCGCCAAAGCTATCCCCAATGTATTCGTACGGGGTTAAATCCAGGGATTCGAAAATACCATACCTCTCCACAGGTCGACAACTGCCTCAAAATCGAATAAAAGTTCCGTTTTAACAGTCAAAATCATCGCAATTCCGACGTTGTAATGACATTGGATTGCATAAATAAGAAACTCTATTTAATCATCTTTCTATCGGTGCTAGTCTCGATTTCCTAAGGTCATTAATTATAATTTTAAAGTGCGATATAAATAGAGACTGTAAACACCAAAATGTACTAAACGCGTTTATTCTGAGGGAGTCTTATAAACACTTTTAAACGCTGTCCCTCCTGAGTCATTCCCAAGAAGGGAGTTTCCCCAATAGCCTCACATGAAGGTTACTGTGTAGAATTATGACAGAAGGCTTTTCGATGCCCTCTTACGAGTAAACTACGAATCCAACTGAAGTGTGGCTCCTCGCCGTATTGAAATACATGACCTGTGAGGGAGGCTAATTCTTACCCGAGGGTCTTTGATTGACGGAGGTGCTTGGATCGGTTGCCAAGGCGACGGATTGACGTAGTTTCACATTAGATTACAGTCTTCGTCTGCGCTGTCGTCTGAATGAGTCAGTGCAGGGGGGAGAGGAGGGGAGGTTACCATGACGACAGAGAGTGGTGAACAACAATACGGGAAGAAACAAAAGAGGAGCGACGGATAATTCGAAATGGAAACAGATAAACGCAGAATATTGGAGATACGTAAGTGATAAGAGGTGTGTTGAAAACAGAAGAACTACGATTTTGAACAGTTGAATATCGAATATAAGGGAAGGTAAGCAAGTGAAGTAGGGGATGTAAAGTTTGAGTAAAACAAAAGAAAGGCGATATTTTTATTTCAAATTTAACAGAAGACGTGCGAATATGTTCTTTGTTCCAATACTTAAGGGGATAGTTTAAAAACAAAAGAAAAACGATATGACGGTGCAAATTGAAACAAGATAACCACGAATAGCTCCTTCTACTGCGATAAAGCGAGCGCTACGTAATTTAATAAAGCAATGAAATTTAAAATAAGCTTAATAAATGAATATATTTATAAATATTGACATTCATAAATGTAATTATGATAAAAATAAACAATTAATAAATAAATAACTGTTAATATTGATATAAATATATAACTTGACGCAATTAAATGATCTGGAAATACAAAGCGAAGGGTAAAATAAACACAATTTACACAGCATCGAAAAAAATATTATGAAATTAAATCATTTATAATTAAATAAATATTATTTAATTATTGAAAAAAATTAAATAATAAAAAATGGGAAATCGAGTGAAGTCTTACAAGGAGAACCAGAAATGAATATTACACAGTTAAGTATCGAAGCATCCCGACACGAAACTCGATTGTTCCTAGGAAATATGTTATTTTTAATTTTAAGTTTTTATTCGTTTCAAATAAATTAAATTTTAAACAGTACATTATAGGTCTTTGTAAAAACATGAAGCTGATTTAAATGTCCAAAGTTAACTAATGGTTTTATTGCCATGAAATGTCGGCTCTTCTTCCCAATAATACAAGTCTTATTATCTTTCCTTTATATTCATTATCAGCGTTGAGTTCAACAATCACCGACGTCGTTAGGGAATTGTTTACGTTCACAAAATCACACAAATCTTACGTCATTTTCGTCTGAAATCTCTCTATTTCGACTCGAATACGATATTCCACGACCGAAATAAGAATCTTTATTCAATTTCCTTTCTTTTGGTGCCCAATTTCGTAGAACCATTATTTCTAATTTAATTCGGCAAAAGTAACAATGCCTGCAAGGAACGAAACAGAGGTTCATTTATCATGGAAACGTATTTTGGATATTATTTCATAAGAAAGAAGATTTATTTCACTTCGTCCTTTTTAAACAAGTATAACACTATGGTTAATTTTAAATTTTAAATAAAGGTCGTCAATTTTAATTTATTAATTAACGTGGTGAATTTAAGGCTTTTGGAGCAGAGCCGTGGTCAAATTCAAACCTAATTGAGATGCAAGGGTTTTAATATCTGTGAGACGGATAGGCCAAAGACTTCATATTCAATCTCTTTACATTCAAATATAACAAATCATAACAAGTCATAAACCTTCGTCAAGACTAACAGGTATGTGTGAGTTTGCGAATGATCTACTTTTGGAAAGGCCATTGACCTTAATCAGCTGGTCTTTCATGCGTACTAACCGACATCGCCTTTGGGTCTTTACTGCTTGCTGGCATAATCTATAGGATACCGCTGACTGAATACTGAAAAAAGAGGGACGAAAAATAAAAAAGGGTCTTTTTGGACATGATTATCTCAACTCCTCTGCGTGTTTTGCCAACGGAGTGTGTTATGAATAGTGCTCTGCTCTGCTAGAAGGCTTCTGCTTCCACCAGAGGATATCACCAGAGGCACCCATTGAATTTCTCTGCAAGGCGCAGAATACCTCTCAGTCCAATTTTATTTTTCGTTTTGGGCTTTGTGAAATTATAAAGAACCCGATGTAATGTTTTTTTTATTTCTTTAATTTTTCCACTTTTGCTTTGTGAAGTAATAAATTGTTTTTGTCTTTTTCTAATAGCGGATATCTGGATCGGGAATTTCGTAATTTCTCGAAATCAACTCATCCTTTCTTTTGACAGTCAGGGAACCCAAAGCGAGAAAAATTATGTAAAAAATTTAACGTTAATAAATTATAATTGATTTACATTTCAAACTTTATGGTTCAAAAGAACTACATGGATTCAATAATGCGGACATATTTAAACGTGCATACTTATCTAAAAAATTGAAATTAAGACCCGTCATATATGACGGGGGAATTCACTGATAACTTATCAAAAAGTATGAGCATTCATATATTATATTTATGCGTTAAACGAGATATTTCAATTAGAGTGGGGCTGCACGAATTAAAATCGTAACTTAAATATGAAGAAACCAAGTTAAATAGTTTCATCAATTGTAAATCAAAGATAGTCCGAATTGTATTTTTTTAATTTCTGCTGTTGTATGCCTTATTTACTCAATATCTCGCAGCCACAAAAACATCGATGCTGTAGAGTATTTGATCACTTGATTCATTTAAAAATATCGCGTTTGAGGAAGTTTCACACAGAGAGAGACTCATCGGGGGATTTATATCAAAGAAAAAGAGTATATCGTCCGATTTTTCGAGAGTGGAAAGTACTGAAGCAGCGAGAATAAGACGGTGAGGTTACAAATAGATGCATCTTCACATTTAAAACGCGCTTCAGATGGTAATAGTGGCCAAGATGTACTCCTCCCTGGAGCATAAGCGATCTCTCTGACGATTCCCCTGGGAACGGACCACAGAATAACCACAATAGTAAAGGTGCAAGAAAAAACACTCCCCGAGTTTCCTAATGTAGAATTTCCTTGTCAATCTCAAACAGTTTAAATATGCGTCAAACTTGTCACCGAATCTGCAGAAAAAGTGTTTGGACAAAGAAACAGGGATGGCTACATTACAGCAACCTTGCTTTCAGGATCAACAGGACCATAAGTCTGAATTAAAGACCACATCCTTGAATGCATCCACATAACTGGTCGGATGGTTGGGTGTGGGTGGAACACGAATCGTAGCCACCTCCTCGTGGTGAGTTCCTGATATAAGTTAATAAGAATAATAATAAATGAGCAAAGAGCTGCAAAATGATTTACCCTCATCAATACAGAATTTACATTATCATAAATATAACAAATAAATAACAAAGTTGGTCCTCCGTTATCAAAATGTTCGTCTGCTTACAAAATGGCAAATAACTCATTTTTAACGTGAATTCAGAAGTTTGAGCCGCATTTACGTACTCTATATGAAGTGTATAAGTTATAAAATTATCTTTCCCATTACATCAATGATAAAGTACCGTGAGGTTATTAGAAATTAAAAGTCGTAGTGCTTATAATTTTAGCGTGAAGGTGAATTTAGGGTTTTTTTGTTATTTTTCTTAAACTTTAAGGCCGTTTGTGCGAACTTAAGATATAATTTAAGATTTTTTCCTTATTTTTCAGTTAAATAGTATGCAAATACACAAATTTTGAGTGCTATAAGAATTCTAAACTCGAAAAATCGTTCTTTTCGGCATAACCCTCACCCTATGTCACCAAGTCGCAGATACCTCAATTCCAGAAACCCCTCTTCTTCCCCATCTTCTTCTTCTTCTTGCCTCAGACACTCCTGAATCGTATCCCTGCAAAATATCTTTTCCTGTACAAAAACCGCAATAAACGAACGGCAATGGTACAGGAAAGATCATTAAACGGGCAGACAGCGCCTTCCGTTACTGAAGGCCTTCTAAGATTCCAGAAGAAAAACAGCATTTCGTTATAAAGTCCGTAGAGAATGTTGTGAATTAAGATTTCGGTATTTTATTTGCAAACTAGCTGAAGCGCCCGTTGATTCTCAATTGGGGAATAAAGGAGTAGATTAAATTCAAGTTGTCGGTCGAGCTATGAGTAAATACCCCTCTAATTATACACAACTGAAATCCTTTTTTTAGGGGCCGTACACAAATTACGTAACGCCATTTGGGGGGAGGGAGGGAGGGTCCGGCGTTACGTGGGGGTGGTCGAAAATTGGAGAATTTTGCGTTACGTAATTTGTGCACCCCTTACTGTACGGGGAAGTGCTTGGATTCAACTATCGCATTGGTCGTCAGGTTGTTGACAACCACACACATTTTGGAATATTTACGCGTATTAGGTCCGAATTCTCAATATTTCGATTCAAAAATTCATTTCACCACCAAAATAAGAATCTTTATTTAATTTCCTTTAATTAAGAGTTTGTCTCGAATCTGCACGACTACTCCTTCCAATTTAATTCCTCAAAAGAAATAAAGCCTGCAACCGATGAAAGTGAAATTTAAGTGGTCAATATGGAAATCTATCTAAAGGATCTTGGTTCGAATCCAGCGAAATCATCGAATAAAAATACGACTGTATTTTCTTTCTGATCCCATAGAATACGTACGCAAATTTGATGGAAATCGGGAAAAAGGTGTGGACTCCAATCCAAGACTAACACACAAACACAAATTTATGTGTAATATTTTATTACGTTGCCCCCCTGTACCTGTCTGAAAATTTCTCTTTAAACGTGGTATCTATTATCTTAATTTGATCTTAGAATATATTTCTATATTATCTCTGATGGAGATATTTTTAATTCGGAGTAGATGAGATTGAATATTGAGTCGGTGCGGCTTTGTAGATTTCATCGTAACTTACAATTTTTGGTATATTGGATTAGAAAGTCTGGTATTGGTTATCAATCAATAATTATGAAGTATGTGTTACGATCAAGGTTTTTACACTGGTATTTATGAAATTTAACATCCCTGTTGAGAATCAATGGGCACTTCTACTAGTATTAAATAAATTACAAAATAAAATGAATATAAATTAAAATTTATGAAAAAAATTGATCTAACAGAGGATTGGACACGGAATCTACGAAATTACCAATTTGGATCGGTACCGCCAAGACTACTGGGTCATTTGACAATTAACGAAACTTTTACGTATTTAGATTGCTGCACAAACTTTGTGGCCCTTTTTCTTGGGACTGGGGCCCTATGGGATCCTATTGCTTTAGCATATGCTATGCATGGTAATAGCAGGGATTGAAACTCATACTACATAGTATGAGTTTCAATCCCTGCTATTATCATGCAAAGTCTCATCCCGATCTTCATTTCCCAGACCGTGGGTTCCCCTCGTGAGATTTCGTCTATTACAAATTAGAAGAGAAGTGTATATTGCAAGAGGAAGTAGTGCATAGGTCTCCTATATATTAATATCGAGTGTAAAACTGCCTTAATGAGAACAGAGAGGTGTCCCAAGACCACACATAAGATATCCCACCTGCCTTGTTTACAAATTTCTAATTATATATATTGCGAGGGACCGCTAAAGTGGTATTTATGTCAAGTTCTTCGGTTTGTGTAACTATTTAGAATTTGTTTTCTTGTTAAGGGGTACCTATGACGAGTGTTGGAATGAGCGTGCATAGTAGGGAAGGTCAGTGACTCTGCATGTGTAATATTGTTATTCTTTTCTGTGCGCAAATCAAAACAATTCGCCACGTGTTTTTTTTCAAAAAGGGCTTCTTTCTCGTGTGCTTGTGGATGTTATTTCCTTGAGGTCGGAAAAGTTGTGTAAACGGGCTTGAGTTCTTCATTCGATTTGGTGTCTTCATTTTTTTTCGTAAATGGGAAGATGGTCCGAGAGTTGTTTTGTTGTTAATTTTGTTTTTTGGCGCGGCAAGTTTAGCGGCTAAGGTTATCTATTGTTTGGGGTCCCTTTATTGTGATTTTGCTGTGACAGACTTTCTAGGCTAAATTAGCTTGTGGGCTTGTTATGTCTCACCACGGAGACTCCTTTAAGAAGTATAGAGCTTTTGGGGGATTGGGATTTGGATTTTAGCGAAGTTGGAAAGAAGGAAAACCACAGCCAGACCGAAATGTAAATCATCACCTTCAAGAGATTTATCGAAATGTATCTCCGCGATAAGGCTGAGCGGGAAGTAAAGGAGGCCCGCAAAAAGGTTGACAGGAAAGAAAGGGATGAGCAAATGAACAGATTTTTTGGTCAGTTCCGCAATTCCTTGGCAGGCCACGAGTCCCAAATTATAGAGTTAGAAAATAAGAGTAAAAAAACTTGCGCAGATGTGGGGAACCTCTCAATTGAAATTACAGAGGCCAAAAATATTATTGGGGAACAGCAGAATGACGTAGTTGCAATGAGGGATAAGGTGAAGGACATGGGAGTAGTGCTCGAGAGACAAGAGAAGCAGCTATTAGAGGTGCAGAATCAAATGGGATTGTTAGAAAGATGCCGGATGACGGGGACAATCGGGTCGGCCCCTATAGAGTGCATGCCGAAGCCCAGTTTTGCCGGAAAATCTGAGGAAAACCCGAAGCTATTTCTACGGGAGGTTGAAAATTATTCCTCCTTGTTTGCGGTGCCCTTGATCCATCAGTCAAAAGTGTTCCTTAACATGTTGAGTGGGAGTGCTCGCGCACGGGGAAACACGGTTTTCCTTGTACCGACAAATTTTGATGAATTCAAAGTCAAATTTTTAAATTATTTTTGGAACATTAACGCACGATATAAGTTCAGGAACCGTATTATTACGGGGTACTTCCCACGACATGGAGGAGATACCATGGTAATGTACGCCAACGAAAAGATTGCGATGGCCAAAATATGTGATCTACCCATCCCAGACGAAGAAATTATCTATATGCTTATTAGGCCGTTCCCCCCGTTCATACGGGATATGTTGGGAACATCAGGAGAGTTGAGTTTAGATAAATTGGTCGAGAAATTAAGTTTCTTCGAGGAAACGAGGGAACAAATGAGGGCGTCTCCTCCTCATTACGTCAATGAAACCAATGGTCGCGAAAATTGGCCTGGTGGAGGTCGAGGACCTCCTCGGGAAAATCGAGATAGATTTCGAGGCCGGACATACAGACCATCAGAACACAGTTCGTTCCAACCGCGACCGCCCGAGTCCCACGGCGAGAGAATTGGTCCACTAGGCCCACAACCAGCATTTCTGCCGCTGAGCGGGATTTAAACGAAATGCGCCAATAATGTCTGATCCCGCGTTAAATGGCGAGAGAGGAGGGGTCGTTAAATTTTGCGACACGTTGCTCGTAGAAGGAAACCCATTAGAAGATTCACTCAAAGAAGACGAAAGCTCCGAAACGAGGCGGATGTATCCGGAAGTTAAAGTTGAATGTGAGGGAAAAGTTATTATGGAACTATTGGATACGGGGAGTGAAACGTCTATTGTGGAAGAGTCCCTGCTCAATGAAATTTAGAACACCAGGCCAGGTATACCGACCTTGCCCATTGACAAGTCTTATCTCGTTTCTGCAAACAGAAAAAATCGAGCCCTAATACGCTTCAAGCCTCTCTGGGCGTAAAAGTTGAGAATTTTGAAACGGATGTTAGAAATTTGGTAAAGCCATTGATCCCTGGCTCATATTGGCTCAGGGACAATAAAGTGATAATTGATTTTAAAAAAGAAGAGGTAAATATTCCTAAGAATTGTCTTACAAGAAAGGGTTGTCCTGTTGGGGTCAATGCAGTTTCGTTAGGAAATAATATTTTAGTAAAAGAAATCGACCCGGAAGGAGACTCTTACTTGGAATTAAAGGATAATCCACAAATAACGTATGACGATAAGCGTAAGCTAATAGAATGGTTTACCAAATATAGAGCTGTGTTTTCGGATGTGCCTAGATTGACTAAGGACTTTGTGTACCGCGTTAAACTCAAAGAGCATTTCCCATGTCATAAATTTTTTCCATTTCTGCCCGGGTCCTTTTCGGGTTAGTAAATTAATAGGCAAAAATGCTTGCATATTGTGCGACCAAAGAGGCCTGGAGGTCGGGACATACAATTTTGGGAATTCAAAACCCTATCATGAGCACGATTATTGACTGTGGCGTGGGATAAACCACCGATGTAAAGTGTAATAAAGTATTTGGACAGTGAAAATTTTGGATGATGAAATCTGATTTGTATGATTGTATGTTAAATTGTCAGATTGCAAATTATTCTCTAATTTAATGTGTAGTTATGATTGTATTATACGAGTAAAATGTAGCTTGCATACTGCAAGCAGATCGACAACACTAATTTCATGTCGGCGACACACCGGGACGGTCCTCAAAAGAAAAAAAAAAGGATTGAAAATATTCATAAAATTCGCTGCTATTTAATCGCCTGGCATCGAACCAGGGACTTTCTGGTGAACTTATTACGCAGCATAACAGAAGATCACCACCTATAACTATGTGTGAATATTCAAGCAGAAACATTGGCTGCAACTGCCTCAAACGACGTCCTTCTTTCCCCATATATTCCTTATGTGAGAAATAGTAATGTTCTCTGGCATCGAACCCAGGAACAGCATGGTCTTATCTAATATTTTTTCTTAAACCGAGACTTAGTATAACTCTTCTATTTAAGCAAGAACTCCCTATTATTTCGATAAGTGCATGAAAGAAATAATTCCAAACAATCCCAATGTGTTTTATATGGCAGATATATTTACCGCCCGGCATCGAACCCGGGTCTTTCTGCTGATAATTTCTATGCAGCACAAAAGAAGATCACCATGTCTAACTATGTGTGAAAATTCAGGCAGAAATATTGGCTTCAACTGCCTCAAACGACGTCCTACTTTTCCCATACATTCCTTATGAGAGAAATTTTAATGTGCCCCGGCATCAAACCCAGGAACAGTACGGTCTTATCTAAATTTTTTTCAAAAACCTATGCTCAGTATACATCTACATCTACATTAATACCCTACAAGCCGCCTTTCGGCGTGTGGCAGGGGGTGTAAACACCAGTTGAATCTAAATTACTTCCTTATTCGGTTATTGTCACGTATTGTTCGCGGAAAGAATGAATCTCTAAAACGATTCGTCCTAGCATCTATTTCTCTTAACTTACGGTCATTATCGGATCGACCGACGTAGCAGGGGGGTTGCATGATACCGATTGTATCTTTGGAAAATGTAGTTTCCCTGAATTTATTAAGCAATCGCAGCCTAGCTTCCAATCTCCTTTCTTTCAAGGATTCCCAACCTACGTCTGAGAGCATTTTTGTAACGCTTGCTTTTTTATCGTAGCATTTCTTAACAAAACGAACCGCTTTACGCTGCACTTTCTCGAGTTCGCGAGTACACGTTTCATCCGTCGGATCCCATATACTTGCCGCATATTCCAGAAGGGGTCTGACCAAGGTAAAATAACATCGCTCTCTCACCTTATCGTCGCATTTACCGACAATACGCTTTACAAAGCCAAGCCTTTTACTTGCTTTGCCGCAGATTTTTCGAATATGCGTGCTCCAATTTAAGTTATTAGTAATGTTGATCCCGAGATATTTAACTGAATCTACTACTTTGATACTAATTCCATTAATTTTGTATGGGTGATTTGGATTTTTTTTCGAAGAAATTAACTACGGAGCATTTACTTACGTTAATATCTAATTCCCATTTTTCGCACCACCTTTGGATGAGGACTAAATCGTTTGAAAGAGATGTCCGGTCTTCCTCATTTGTTATTTCCCTATATATAACCAAGTCATCCGCAAATATCCTCACATTACTAACTATTTCGTCACTCAAGTCATTGATATAAATAAGGAAAAGAAGAGGTCCAATTACACAGCCTTGAGGTACGCCAGAGGTAACTTTGACTCTATTTGAGCTAACGCCATCCAGTACAACTTGTTGTTCCCTCTCGTAGAGAAAATCCTTAACCCAGTCGACTACTTCCTTGTTAATGCCCGCTAGTTTTAGTTTGTAAATTAGTTTGTAGTGGGGGACTCTATCGAATGCTTTTTTGAAATCTAGGACATCTTCCATATAAGCAAGAACCTCCTATCAATTCGATAAGTGCATGAAAAAAATAATGAAAAACCACCTCAATGTATTTTAAACGGCCGATTTTTGCATCGTCCTAGCATCGAACCAAGGATATTTTCCGTTTAAGTAATTAATGTTTACGTTAGATTATGACCATATATATATGCTCCTTGAGTTTTTATGCTCTACCTATCCGGGAAGTATTTTTTAAAAATTCCCGAAAATCGAAGCAATGCATTTAAACGGGAAAAATCGGGACTTTGGGGCCCTCGGGAATCGAACCTATGACACTGAGGATCAAAGTCGCTTTTTTCCTGGGGGTTTCACGTTATGGCCAATACGTCATAAAAATTTCAAGTCAATGACGCTTGTGGTTTAGCCTGTGAATTAGTATCCTAGTAGTTTCGGTGTCTTTTTGGTTAGGTTGAGTCGCAAATTTTGCTTCTTTTATGTTTAATTCTGGCAAACCATATTAAAAACTTATTTTAATACACTTTAAGATATTAGTTTGAGACCATTAATTTAGATAATAAATGCGGAATTGAGAAATTTTGGCACATTAGGGAAATTGTTTGTAAGTTAGTTAAATACATATAAAAACTCTTAAAATTGTTAATATTCCTGTGACTTTTACATATATTACCTTAATTGTCGGAATGGCTGCTTAAATCTCAATTATTAATTGTAATTAACGTATTTCATTACCTTATTAAGTGCCTCCCGCTCAGTCGTCAGAAGATTCTTCATCTGAATCCTCGGATTCAAATAACTCACTCTCTCGGCCGTCGATGATCAGGAGATATCTTAACTCTGTTGTTTGGATCCTTTTTTTCTTGGATTTCAATGTGCCTTACATAGTAAACCTGGCATATGATATTACCAGCAGCCTTTTTATTAAATCATCATTAGTGGCTATTCTCGAATTTTTCCTCGCGAATCTTACCCGAAACCTCCTGATATCTTTGTTTCTAGCTTCCATGGCTTCTTCTGAAAGCTCTCTCAACGGAAGAACTGCATCTTTTGATATTCCTATTCCGTGAATAAGTACTTTATGTTCTGTTGGAGGCATATAGTACCAAGGATACAAATTTACGTAGAGACAGGCAGTATCCCAGCAGTAGCTTGAAAAAATGGAAAATGTATTCCATCTTCGGAATGCTCTTCGTCTCTTTCTTCCATTGAAGGGGAATTGGCTGCCAAAACATGTTGAGGATGGCCGCGGATTTGACCATATTATTTTACCTTAATGTAATATAATAACCAAAATTATTGATTTGATTTACGATTTTCCCTGCTGTTGCTATCCTTGCTTATACAGTACAGTGCCAGACCTTCCATCGAAACCATATTTGCAGGTTAGAGAGCATTTGATTTTACGCTTTGAGGCTTGTACTGTTGATATTGAAGCTACAATTCTTGACGATGTATGTGCTAGCAGAGATTACAAATTCACTTCGCAAGTCTCTTCCGAAACGGAAATCCCTTCTGGATAGGGAGCAAGGCTGTACCTAAGAGAATCATTAACATCAGAGTTTAATCTTTCAAGTTCAACTTGCGAATCAAAAAATTCAGCAGATGATTCTTTCGATCCAAGACTGATTTGGTTTCCTTCTCTTTTATAATTACTTGAAGAATCACCAATCAAGAAATTTCGGAAAAATGCATTTCACAAAAGACAATTCTATGTTTCAATAAACGTCAAGTAAAAGACTATATATAAAAACGGAAATAAATAAGGATCTGTTGCTTAATTCTCCATGTTGAATGATGAAAAGTACCCAAATCACTTAGATGCGCAATTTTCAGCATAAAAACATTTAAGATTCCTATCACACTTGGTAGAAAAAACATCAAATTTTCTAAAAATCTTATTAAGACGCCATTTACCCATATTTTTCTTATTTTAATAAATTACTCATACTTTATGTGATGGATCAGCTAGAGATTTCCAAATAACAGCCCCAGGGCAAACGGTTCGTCGTTGTATCTCGTCGAGTCCCTTGAAGCCAAAATACTGTGGCAGGATATCCGAAAACCAAAAGCACAAGAAACTAACTTTTTGCCTTCAAAGAAAGACTAAAACTGAAGCTTCCAAAATATTTTCTCTTTCCTAACAACTCCGAAGGTACGTGCCCAATAGCCCTAGCAAAGGGGTGGATGCGTACGGATGTTGGCATTGCACTAGAGTGCCGTAATCCGTACTTAACTCAGGGCCCATAAAATAAGGACTGGCTAAATTGGCAGATGAGAAGATTGCTCAATTCTGTTAACAGTATTTTTGACCAGCATAGAAAATATAAAGTTCGCCAGAGTTATTTTTACTGGTAAAAATATAATATAGACCAATGTTTCTAATGTGCCAAAATTTCTCAATTCCGCATTTATTATCTAAATTAATGGTCTCAAACTAATATCTTAAAGTGTATTAAAATAAGTTTTTAATATGGTTTGCCAGAATTAAACATAAAAGAAGCAAAATTTGCGACTCAACCTAACCAAAAAGACACCGAAACCGGATTTGGGGATTCTACGGCGCCCAGCCGGACCGCGCAGCGCTTAGGAAAAGTCCACCGAAATCACAGGGTAGCAGGTGAAATGAAACAGTCTCTTCAGATTCCATATCTAGAAGCCCTGTAGATTGACGTGGTATAAGAGACTTGATAGTCCATCGCTGTTTACCTAGTTGATTTCCTTACTTTATCACGAAATTTGTCTGAAAAAGGTGTCCGCCATTTTGTTGCTTTAAATAACCAAAGAATCATCTTAGAGCATGAATCAATCAACGAATTGAAGGACAAAGAGTAATTCTAGATTACTGCTGTGTTGTTATTTCCAACAGCTTCTCTCAAAAGAAACTATACATAAACAAACTTGAACGTTTTTCCGAAAAATCCGAAACTTTCCGTTTTGGTGATCATTTCTCAAGTTTGACGCCCTGTATCTATTTGACGCCTGAAAATTTTAATATACGACGAGCGGGAACATAAAATACAATCATTTTGCAATAACTACGCCAAGTTTCAATGACCGCACTCAAGAAAACCATTTTTAGCCCCTTGTCCAGGTTTTTTCGATTCTAGCCCACTGTGCGCCCTGACTTACCTATATATACACTGCTGTTTGATGTGTGACCTGATGATGGTGGAGTTCCACGGAAACCTGTTGCCATTTTTTAATAAACTTGTGTGGAAGAGTGAATATCTATTTGCCTTATTCCTTACGATGGATTTCCACAACATGATCGCTTCTGTTGATTTAAAATAATAATATCCTGAATTTCAATACGATAAGATGGGCATGATTCTATTATGAACCATATTGTATTGTAGATTTTTGGAGCAGATGAAGCTTTGGCAAATGAAGCAGCTGTGGCTGCTCAAGCAATCAAAGATGATTGTGAGAGTGATTCAGCAGAAGCTGTACCAGCCTTGGAATTAGCCATTGACGTACTCAGTACTTTAAAGCCACCAGATGCTACTGTTGTGGAAGCACTGAAAAATCCACACTGGTTTAAAATTGGTTATTTTATACTTATAGTTTTGACAGAGTTTTTCATAGAACCTTCTTTATGCAAGTGATTTTTCTTTTCTTGTATAAAATTTCACCTTTATTTATTTTAGCATCCATAAATTCCTTGATGCGTCAGCTTTAATTTTTACAGTTTCACAAGTTTTTGAAAATTGTGATGTAAATTTAATAATATCTATTAATCTTAATCAGTAATTCAATTTAACATTTTTCAACAGCTCTTTAAGGTTATGGAAGCAACCAGTGTAATTAAGGGAATAAAGCCAGAGAGAGAGAGCCTGATCCATCAGGCTCTGGAAGAATGATTGAAGATTATTGGGCATCATCACTCAAGCTATTGGGTAACATTAAGTTTCTTGATAGTCTAAAGACGTACAATAAGAACAACATACCTCTACCAATTATTAAAAAGAAATAGGGAGAGGTAAGTATGATGAACATAGCACTTATTACTTAAAGTGAAATAAAGTCTAAATAGACTGTTACCACAAAGTGAATGGATTTGCTTTATGTATATTTTTTATTTGTATTAAATAAGGAAAGAATCTTCTGTTCTGTTTTGTCCAAAAATGATTTCTATTAGCTGCTTTTATATTTATTCCTTAAGCTCAACTGGTTCCTCCGTGATAGAGATTTATGGCCTGAAGAATTAAAGTAGCCTCTAATGCTTGTAAAGGTCTTTGTAAATGAGTTTTTTTGCGATGGAAATCTATGATAGAGTTATCAAAATAGTGCAACTAAAAAAACTTAACTGGCTGAAGCTGAAAGTGAATTAGCTCCGCAGAAGGACTAACTCAATGAAAAAAGAGCTCAACTGCAAGAGGTGTTGTTTCTTATCAAATATTTTCTTAATATGTGTTTTTAATTGAAAATTAACACAGCATATAACTTTTTCTGCAGGTCTCAGACAAACTTCAAGCATTGAATGAAAAATTTGCAACTATGACAAAAAAGAAGTAGGATTTAGATGATAATATCCAGCTTTGTTTATTCTCGAACCTTATATACACTTGATCAGCAGGCGCTATTTTTTCACCTCGAGGACCATTACATTCGCAATTTTCAATACCGAGGAACTCTAAGACGAACTTTTCCATTATAAACATCCATACATGACATGAGTTTCATTGCTGTCATGCGATTTACTGTTGCTCCTCTAAACCTGTGTTGTAAGGAATTCAGTATGGAAGTAATATTTGAAATTTAAAAAGTAGTCCGCTCGTAGAATTCAAAATGACTATTCAGATTGTTAAAACTTATATTTTCTCAAAGTGCAAGTAAATATTATGATTCATCAGAATTATTATATCTTTGAAAACCAAAATCTTTTTCCTTTCTCCTCTAGCATTTATTAAAATGGACATCTCTATCCAACAAGTATGATGGTCAATGTTAACAGAGGTCTTATGATGAAATATAAGGATTACGATACGATCACATTCTCTAATAAGAAATCTAATATTCCGCTGCTGTGAGAGGAGCCAAATTTGGCATCTTTATCAAGCTGTCAAAAAACGGAGGCATTTTACACTTCCAAAAACCGCGTCTGAAACGCGTAAGTTGACGTATCTACACAAGCAGTTTGCACAGCGCATGAGGAGGCGTGACAACGAATTGACTACTCAATTTCGATTTCGTGGGGAGAAACGAAAAAGTTCGGAAAAATCACGGAGTTAAAAAAGATTCCGGAAGGTAGTAGAGGCCCTCATCGGAGGGCAAATGATTTTAAAACTAATTACTGGGTTACGATAAGGTTCCGCTTATAAGTCTTCTATTTAGACTTATTCGGTCTGGAGAAGAAGAGAATTCCTGTGGGATGAAGAATAAGCGTCAGTAATGCGTATTATGGAGTGCTTCCCGGAATTCAAGAGCGAAGGAAAACCTGGCAGAGACATAGACTAGACTCGTACACCAAGAGAAACTACAAATTGACTCCCCTAAGAGAGAGGATTGGGATTTTGGAGAGGTTCGCCAAGAAAAGTTTCAAAGTGAGTGAACTATTAAGGCCAAATAACTTTTAATTCTTCCTATCTTCTACCTGGCTATCCTATCATTCCTAAGCCGTTCAATGTTAATACTCGATTGTATTCATCAGATTTTTTCAAGCTTGTTTAATTTCCGGAATGCTCGGCTTTCATTTCTATTGCAAATAAAAATTTAAACTCATTTTTTTAAATTTAAGTCCTTTTTGGCTCATCAAGAATCTATGGTTGTGAATCGATAAACTAATACTTTCACTTGCTACTTATGAAAATGTATGCAGGGCTAACACAAGCAGCAAGCATGTGTACGAATACTATAATTTTACGTACTGATGTACAACATAGAATTTATTGAAAACGCCTTAAGATTGCATGGCATTAGCATTGGTCTTTGAGAGATGAGATTATTAATATTGCTAGCGTTGCTGTTTTAAAGCTACAAATGTAAACTCTTCCTCTTTTTCGAGTAAAAATTACTTTATCAAAAGTAAAGATCTATTGTAGTAATAATGATGATGCGAGCGGAAATTGAATGAAAGGCTTAGATTCTCATCCGGGATTAAAATAACGCAATTAACTTGTCGCAATGAAGTTTAGATAATGTTGAAATCCACTCTATGTTAGTTTCGGGACTATATCTTGAATGGGAGCATTGGATCTTTAGTGATTTATTTTTTAAACTGAGCGTTTTCAGTCTCTATTCCGAATTTGATACAAACATGACAAGAGTTCATTAAAATTTCCACGAATTGCTGAAAATATATATTCTGACCTGTTGTCGGTAAGTAGACTTATATACCCTATGAAATCAAAAATTGTAGAATCTGTGAAAAAACTATTCCGATCCTAACGTATATTAGAGTAGCTTTACAATGATATCTCTTGAACGGTACAAGAATTTTAATATCTCATATTAGAGGTAAAAGATTTCAATGCCTCGGAGCTCAAAATATAATTTATACAGTGGAACCTCGGATCACGAACTTAATCTGTTCCTGGACCCTGGTCGTGAACCGAATTGGTCGTGAACCGAGACAATTTCTCCAGTTGAAATTTATGTAAATACAATAAATTCGTTCCTGACTCTGAATCTTTGCATTTTTTAAGAGTATTTTTTTAGAATGCATGTAATGTTAAATGTAAAATTAGTTATAAAAAATAAAATTTATTACTTTACGTGAATTTTATTTGAAATTAAATACTTTACGCATGCTACCTTAGTTGTGGGGGTGGTGGTCGAGGAAGAGGAGGCTAGAGCTGTGAAGATGAATAACCTTCCACAGAAACAGCAGACATGTCTGATTTGGTGGTTTTCTGCACTTTTTTAGGTGGTTCTTCTCCCGATTCATCATCTGCTTTGCGCACAAGAAATCCGTATTTTCCAGGTTTATAAGTTGCTTCAAATGCATTAATTCAAAGATGCCTTGGCTATACCCTGCTGGTTGCAGCTTTATGAAGATGCGTTTGGCACCAGTTGAGAAAACAGCTTCTACAGTTTTCTTTTATAGTGATATTTTTTCATTACTACTGTATCTTTTATGGGCTTGTTTTAATCATTCATGTATCATCAACAAGATTTTGTGTAATGAAGATGTATTTTTTATGAAATATAAAGTCTATTGATGAAACTTCAGTTTTGTTCTTTGAGACAGTATATCCTTCTCCTACCCACTCATGTGTTTTGTTAGTTCCAATTGGAATATTTTTATAATCTAAAAATTAATCTTAGCTAAATTAAATTGTGATGCTAACTAGATGCCTAAGCTTAGTTAATCTGTTCATTTTTATTTGGATTGAATCCAATTCTCCTAATTATATAATTATTCAATGATCATACAGCTGTTTCAAGTTTCATGCAGACAGCAGATATTTTGTAAATTTACAAATAGAATGATATACTATTTGCATTAAAATTGATGCTGTATACACTCACAGATAAAAAGCATTTTTTACAAAACCTTTTGGTTAGTGTCTTCCAGAAGGATTTGCAATTATATATTGAAAAGTCTTTAAGGACCTTGTAAACAAATCTCAATTGAGATTCTTTTACAAAATTATCCAGTTATTTTAAAGTATTTGACTATATCGATAACTCTAATTTCAAAAAGGCAATACGGTCCTTTAAAAAGTGACAGAAATGAAATTTTCACATTTTTGGTATCCAAAAAAAATTGTAGAATAGACATAAATATCTTGCTTCAAATTATCATGAAAAATTTCGTATGAGACATATTTTTGGCATGAGCTTTTTTAATGTAGGGGTAAATGATAATGAGAAGCGAGTTCTATTAAAAAATTAGATGGTTTCATAACTTTAATTCTTCTTTTAATCGACCATCACATTCAATGCATAAACCCTTCAGTTATTGGTCTAAATGAAATCTGGGTCACCACAGATCTAATAAACATTCTTGTAGAACAGAGAATTACAAAGTTAGTGACAATTTTTCAAGAGAAAACCCTTCAAGAGGCAGATCATGTTATTGAAAGAAATTGAGCCATTGGATATCAAAATAAATATATGATTAATAGTAGAAGATATTAATTGCCAATGACTGTGACATTAATGCATTTACTGAACTTAAACTGTGATTACCTACTGAATTTGAACTGTAAGAACAGGCTGGCTGAAAATATCAAGTCTATAAACCTGTCTCAAGGAATTCCTGTTGTTTAGCTGAGTCCCATGGTTAAATCATAAATTTCAATGAACCAACAAGAGTAACTGGTAAAACGACAACATGCATTGACAATATATCAACTAACATGTCATATGGAACAAAGGAGCCTTTGTTTGTGGATCTAGGACAATCTGAGCATATTCATTTAACTTCCAATGACATCTGCATAAACAGAATATAAATAAGTGAAGTGATATTCTGTAACATAATTTAAGCCTAGAGAATAGGTTGAAGTCTGTTGTACTAGTAATGAATGAAGAATGGCCACTGTTCCGGGCCACCCAGTCCGGATAATGAACATAAATTCTGTAAGCTTTTTATCAAAGATCTTTAATGATCCACAACAGTTCCAAGAACAACAATACAGCCAGAAATCAACAAATAAACAAATAGTTGCCAAGGCCTCACCCATCACATCTCCCCTTCTTTAGATAACTTTTTTTTTTCTAATAAATAAATAAACATTCATTTACGGGAGTAATAAATAAAATTTGGATTCTCAGTACATTTACGATTTCGATTACTTCTACGGAGAGAAGGTGGTTGCATTTCTATAGACGACTTTACAATTGGGAAATCAACATCTAATTCGCACTCACTCCAATCTTCTTTTGACACCCGAAGGTGTCTTCGGTTACGTCTATATTCAACACCATCTTCTGTAACCACTTTGTATGATCTGGGAGCAACCTGTTTCACTACCTTAGCCTTACGCCACGGTTTATTGCGATCATTTGGTTGAATCCGAACAATTACACCAGGTGACAACTCAGACAAATCTTTGGCACTAGAGTCATACTTCACCTTCTGCTTCTCTTTGCGTTTGATCAACTTTGCCTTTACGTTATCGAATACCCTAGGTTTTAACTGGTGTCCTGAGACCGGGAGCCGTGTTCGCGTTGCTCTGCCGAATAATCTGTGGACGGGAGAGACTCCAATCTCCTCTGAGGGAATGTTACGCTGTTCTAAGAGCGCGAGATAGGGATCTGTGCCTGATGAATGGCATTTAAGTAACAATTTCTTGGCCTGCTTTACAATATTTTCCGCCTTACCGTTGGCCTGTGAATAATACGGTGAACTAGTCACCAATTCAAATCCGTACTCTTTTGAAAACTGACGAAAATTACCACTATCAAATGGCGGACCGTTGTCGCAAACTACTCTTACCGGCACTCCATGTCTAGCAAAATGAGCTTTCAATTTTGGTATAATACCTGAATGTGCCAGATCGGTAACACGGTCAATCTCATAAAAGTCAGAATAATGGTCTACAGTAATCAGATAATGGCGACGATCTAACGTGAATAAATCCAAACTCACCAACTGCCAAGGCAATTGTGGCACTGGAAAACTTATTAAAGTCTCTTTCTGCTGGGCATCTTGAAATTTATTACAATGCGAGCATTTCTCCACGTATAGAGTCACATCTTTTTCCATACCGGGCCAATATACAGTTTGTCTTGCTAACCTCATACAACTGTCAACACTGTTATGGCTGGCATGTAATCTAGACAAAATAACATTACGACATGACATTGGAATAACAACACGATGGCCTTTCAAAATTACACCAGAATCAACTGTCAACTCCTCACGAAATGTATGATAGGGTGCCAGTCCCTTTACTTCGTCATTCCAACCAGTCATAATTACCTCACGCAACTGACACAATTCAGGATCGCTGTCAGTTGCTGCACGAATCTCTGCTAGTCTCGCATCAGAAACCGCTGTCAACTCAATCTGATTTACCTTCATAATATCAAACTCACTCTCGGAAATCTCAACGTCCAATATGTACTCAATGTCACAATCGGGCATTTGGACAACATTACTAGGCAAGAATGCACGACTAAGGGTATCGGCAAGATACATAGATTTACCAGGGCGGTAACCAACTTCTATGTTGTATTTCTGCAGTTGTAAAAGCATACGTTGTAGGCTACAGTAATCAGATAATGGCGACGATCTAACGTGAATAAATCCAAACTCACCAACTGCCAAGGCAATTGTGGCACTGGAAAACTTATTAAAGTCTCTTTCTGCTGGGCATCTTGAAATTTATTACAATGCGAGCATTTCTCCACGTATAGAGTCACATCTTTTTCCATACCGGGCCAATATACAGTTTGTCTTGCTAACCTCATACAACTGTCAACACTGTTATGGCTGGCATGTAATCTAGACAAAATAACATTACGACATGACATTGGAATAACAACACGATGGCCTTTCAAAATTACACCAGAATCAACTGTCAACTCCTCACGAAATGTATGATAGGGTGCCAGTCCCTTTACTTCGTCATTCCAACCAGTCATAATTACCTCACGCAACTGACACAATTCAGGATCGCTGTCAGTTGCTGCACGAATCTCTGCTAGTCTCGCATCAGAAACCGCTGTCAACTCAATCTGATTTACCTTCATAATATCAAACTCACTCTCGGAAATCTCAACGTCCAATATGTACTCAATGTCACAATCGGGCATTTGGACAACATTACTAGGCAAGAATGCACGACTAAGGGTATCGGCAAGATACATAGATTTACCAGGGCGGTAACCAACTTCTATGTTGTATTTCTGCAGTTGTAAAAGCATACGTTGTAGGCGCCTTGGCGCACTAACTAGAGATTTACGAAAAATAACCTCTAATGGCTTATGATCCGACTCAACAAATACTTTCCTACCAAACGTGAAGTTTTCGAACTTGGTAACACCGAAAAGTATTGCTAACAGTTCCTTCTCGATTTGCGCATAGTTCACTTCTGCCGTAGTCATTGCCCTAGAAGCATAAGCTATAGGCTTGCTGTCCTGCATAATACAAGCGCCTAAACCATAGTCACTGGCATCACACTGTAATGTGACATCCAAATCTGGGTTAAAATAACCTAACACTGGTGCTGAAGTCAGAATTGACTTTATTTTATCCAGGCACTGATCATGGTATTCAAACCACTGAAATTCTACATCATCACGGGTCAGATCACGTAACGGTTTACTAATCTCAGTTAACTTTGGCGCAAATCGCTGTAAATAATTCAACATGCCCAATAATCTAGACACCGCTCGCCTGTCATTTGGCCTTGGAAATTTCTGAATAGCCTCTACCTTACTAGGATCCACCTTCAGTCCCCTGTCAGTCAAAATGTGACCCATATATTTCACTTCAGAAAGTCCTACTTTCAACGTACAATTTCCGTATTAAATTATTATTAAACAGAACTCCTTTTCCTTTGTTAAAGGAATACATGACAATCATAGAATCTGTTCTTAACCTAAGTACAAAGTTATGCATAGACAAGTCGTTCAAAGTATCCAAAACAAATTTTAAGGCACATAAACTGGCTACACCCTCTAGAAGGTGGATATTGTACCATCCCGTGAAACGGTAGGCTTTAGTCACGTTCCATGCTGGAATTACGAAGGCGATTGTACACGGGGTAGCATCAGCGAAAATTTCTAGCTCGTCGTCCCATATGCCAAGCTTAACAACTCTTGAGAGAATGTTTTCACGTCTTTTTTCTTCCAAGCTAGAATTTTTCTTCCAAGATGTTGCCAAGCGTGAAAAGGAATAGTTACGGTTATTTGACAAGCGGTATAAAACGTCTCAATAAATCACCACATTGGTGCACCCATCTTTATTTGAACATATTTCGTTATAAGACTAATATCATCAGCAGCTTTCTTAGGAATTACTTCATCAGTTGATTTTAAAATTACCTCCTCTTCTAAGAAACAAAAAATCATTTATATCAGATGAAATTTTCTGGTAGGCTTACAATTAAGCCTGATTTCGTTATTTATGTATTAGCCAAGTTTTCAATTGAATGCGTAACATACCGGAGAGTAAAAATTCGGCTGCATTAAAATATTCTGTAGACTCTTGATTATAGTTGATATTATAATTGAATTTGCAGAAATCAAGTTATATACCAAGTTGGAAAAAATGAAGACGTCAACTTACAATTATTTAGACTAAGTAATAGGTGGTTTAACCAACAGAGAGATGATACAAAACCCAGTCTTACGCACTGAGTGTTCAAAGGAAACAAAATTTTCCACGAATTGAAATTTTGAATGGGCATTGCATAACCAGATATGAGATTCGTGGGATTCTGTAACAAGAGAAAAAATTGGCTGCATCGAAAAGGAAGCTGAAGAATTTAAGTCACAGTTTTAACTGTTTCTCAAATTTATTTCAAGTCATCAAGTCACAGTTCCGATAAATATGTGCGTAACTTACGCGCACTATATCTTTCAGCTGACTGATTTGCTTCCAAAATGGTATATTATTAATAATATCATCGAAAATTAATTTTCACTGATATTGTACAGTATTGCTCCAATACTTTTACAAATTTCTACGGAAACCCGGTTATTGAATTATTTTCGTAACTATACAGCAAATTAACGGGTAATTATAAAATAAGGATCACTATATTTTATATCATCCCGAGTAATGAAGAGTCTACTGTACAGACTTTTAATCGTCCGGAATGCTTAACAAAGGAACCAGTTCCTTTGGAATTGTCGCTAAACTCATCTTGAGATGTGCCCTCCGATAACAGCCCTAAAATAATACAATCCCAATTTGTGCAACTAATAATGGTCATTTTACAAAAAACTACATAGACATTAACTTACGTTTTCCTGATAGAGGCCTCGAGCTATTAGCGGACTGTGAAAACATTTTTGGATGCACATCTGTATCTTATGAAATCCAAACTAAACTCTCCTTCGAACTCCCTGTGAATTTCTCAAATGCACTATTCACGAGCCAAGCTTTTCATTCACACCCTCAAAACAGTCACATGCAACAGATCTAACTGAGCGTTTTATCAACCTGTTGGTCTCTCAAACGTAATCTCAATCTCTGTTTTCAGGGTGTAAGTTTCGAATTACTTCTCGAATGTTCCCTTGTGTTTTTGCGAGGAGTAAACGAATCAGCACTTTCGAATTCTTCTCATGGGAATCTTATCTTATGGTGTGAGTCATCTAACAAAAGGATATGGTTAAGAAGTGCATGCGTTGAACGTTGTGTGCAAAACACTCGTAGCATCCCATTGATATCGATGTCGGCTCTAGGCCTGCTCTGCTACCGAAAACATCAACTTAGCTGTACTCGG
This sequence comes from Sympetrum striolatum, assembly GCA_947579665.1. NCBI lineage: Eukaryota > Metazoa > Arthropoda > Insecta > Odonata > Libellulidae > Sympetrum > Sympetrum striolatum. The sequence continues at coordinate 60,202 of CANPUZ010000253.1, forward strand.
AGCCATTTTTACTGGCATGCAAAGCTTTCGCTGAATTTATCAAGCAAATGATTGGGGTTTTGTACTCTCCAGCAGAAAAAAGCACAGAGCTAGTCATCGGACTTGACTCTTGGGGGGGGTTTGAACCCCTAAACCTCCCCCCCTCGCTGCGCCCCTGCTTGGGCCTTTTTGCAAAATACTCACCGCAAAACTTTCTTATGTCCATTTTGAAGGGAAAACGAAAAAAAACTGAATCCTATTTCTTCTGCGGGCGATTGTCGGACGTTACTCAAGGAAGTTTGAGAGAGAGGACATAATAGCATAACCTCAAGCTCTGATCGCATCGAGAGGCAGTTCTAACTACATTGTTCACCCTGAAACCGAACTTTTGGGAAGGAAGGGGCGAAGGAAAGGATGGATGGCTGTTGACTCTGCTGCAAAGTATTGTTGAAATATTTGTGCTGCGCTGGAGGTATAAATGAATTTCCTACGAGGAAGTACTTTTCCCATCACTGGTGTTTACACGTGCCAACACTTGACTTAGTTTTGGGTCTAAATTCTTTTCAAATACGCTCATGCCTAAAAATTGTTTCTACAACACATCCCGAACCAAAATACGAATGGGTCTCCATGGGGGGGCAGCTGCCCCCCCCTGCCCCCACCTGGCGACGCTCATGATGGCGTATATGTCAAAAGGAACATTCCATATTGACTGCTTTAACAGATAAAATAAACGATAGATTTCACATACCTTAGATCAATCTAACACAACTCCGGGACTGTGTGTGATATTTCAGAAGTATTAATGATTGTGTCATTGATGAAACTCTAGTTCACAAATTGAATCATTATGGTAAAACCAGTAATAATACATTGGTATATATCTTATACATCTGGTAGGAACAAAAAACAGTAATTAACTATCAAAAACAAATCTCCACATCTGGCTCGAAAACTTTAACGACAGGAATTTTTCAGGGATCTGTTACTGAGCCATGATTATATATATGTAAACCATCTTCCTTGTAATAAACAATCTCCTGTTAAACACAGACAGTACTACTGCTCTCACAAAAGGAAAAGCTCTTAACAGTCTAGGATAAAACCTAACACAAAGATTAGATAAACTGAAGGTAAGGTTCACAGCTGATGATGAGTATGGAGGAATCTACATTAATTAACTTCCACTCATCTAAATACATACGGAAATATGCTTTTGATGTACTGTACACCTATTCCAGAACTTTACCAACCATTCTCACATCTTTAAAATAAATTTGACATATATTCATTTTTCGCAAATTATATTAATTTCTTCACCTGTAGTTATATTTTACAAATATTTAATATTTATTTTGATGTTTTCTTTTTACAAATGAAGATCAATAAGCACATCATGGTTTGTTTTTTTTTATATAATGGTTATCATCGTAATGATTCGACTTAGCGTAGGAGTTATTTGGAAAATGTTTTAGCAATGTCATGATTTGATATAAAAATATACTTCGGCTTGTGCAATATTTCACAGAAAAGTACCCAACCCATTGTGGCGAATTGTGTTGTGAATATGTATACCAAATACTTGCCCAGATATAAGTATTTTATTTTGGATATCTTTCATCTTGACAGGTATTTATTAATCTCATATTTGAACATTTTTATCACATAATTATAGCAGCATAATAACATTTTAAGATGTGTATGCTAGCTTTGTCCTCATGAAATGGTTTACTGATCCATCTCCTTAAGTGTTCCTTGAGAAATTGTGGCCATGTATTGATAAATAAGCTACGTACAACGAATTCCTGAAACTAACCAGGCCACCATAAACCCTACCACCACTACCAGTACCGATTCAACTGAGAAATGTTTGGCAGATGACAATGATTGAGGGAACAAGTCCAATATTATTTTCAATTCTTTCTTTTGATGAAGCTGTTGAAAGAACAAGACATCATCCCAGTCCATGAGCTGAAGTATCATGCTACTTTCTCCTGCTGGTACTCTCCATACATAAACGATATTTGAAGTAAAAATATTTTTGTCATTGTGTCAGTCATTGCAATCTTTTTCAATGACAATCATCACACTATTCTAAATTATGCATAAACCCCAGCATTAAATGCTTTAAAATAAGCATCAAAGAAATCCATCAAACACTTACAAGATCTAGACTTCTTGTCTATTTCTTAAAATGACAGAGAAAATAGAAACTTAGTTAAATTGTTAGTTTTACTGTTTCCCAAATCATTGCTTAGAAAGTCTAGCAAGTATTTTGTGACAATTGTAAGAATCTATTGATGTTTCATATAATTTAAAAGTTTTCTATTATTCATACAATTGTTTAAAATGAGGGTCTCCCCACATTTCAGCCCAAGCATTAACTATCAAACAGCATTTTGGGGGCCAACTACACACTCGAGGTCGAAATAAAAAAGAATCAAACTGTAGATGTTGTTGTTAGTTATTAATTTAATATTATTAAACATAATCATTTTTGTAGGAAGTTTTCTCGGGTTTCCAACCGGGTTAAAGACAGAAACGGGTCCGACGTTTTGACTATTATCTCCATAGTCATCTTCAGGGATGAAGTGCCGAGTAATGGAAGAGGTCCGGTATATATAGGGAGGACTGAAGTCCCTTTCGCTTGTTTCATTGGCCGCGGAGGTGGTCTGCTCCTATTGGCTGGTGGCTCACTGCGATTTTGTGGAGAATTGGTTTCCAAGTCTTGTGGAGGGGGTATCCTCCATCTCTATTGATATTATTTTCATTGAGTTCAATTTTGATTGATTCTTTAATCAGTCGGTCCCAAAAACATGGGGCTTTGCAAATAACTTTGGTGTCTTCAAAGTTTATTTGATGTTTTAGCTCCAGACAATGCTCAGCGACTGCCGATTTCTCGGGCTGTTTTAATCTGATGTGGCGGTCATGCTCCATAATCCGCGTCTCAATGGTCCTGGCTGTTTCACCGATATATCCGCACTCACATGGGATACTGTAAACTCCCGGTGTTCTGTGGGATAAGTGGGAGAGTTAATTCCACTTACAATTGGTCGCAGCGGAATTCCGTTTTTGTGGATTTTTGGCAAGCCGTATATTCTTGGGGGAAAAGCAGCTTGAGGGATGAGCTGCTTACAGGTTTCTGGAGGAATAGGATAAACTACACCTCAGAACACTGGGAGTTTACAGTATCCCCCTCCACAAGACTTGGAAACCAATTCTCCGCAAAATCGCAGTGAGCCGCCAGCCAATAGGAGCAGACCACCTCCGCGGCCAATGAAACAAGCGAAAGGGACTTCAGTCCCCCCTATATATACCGGACCTCTTCCATTACTCGGCACTTCCTCCCTGAAGATGACTATGGAGATAATAGTCGAAACGTCGGACCCGTTCCTGTCTTTAACCCGGTTGGAAACCCGAGAAAACTTCCTACAGCACCTGCACCGGGAAAGCACCAGATCCTTCATAATAATTTTTGTTTTAATATGGTTAAAAACATTATGTCCATGTAAGCAGTGGCTGATCTAAGGATACACTTAAATTTCAGTGATTCATTTCTGTAGATAAAAAAGGTCTCAAAGGACCAGAGGAGAGGGCCTTGCAGGCCGCATTTTGCCTGAGGGACATAGTTTGGAGACCCATGGTTTAGAAGATGGGCAGACAAAAAGGAGGCCATTGCCCTGCCAGGTGTGCTTGCCAATCACAGTACAGTATAGACTAAATAATAACATTAATTAAGGATACATAGAAAGAGAGGAAAGGATACATGTTTGGGAAGTGGGTCGCACGTAAATAAATGTTTTCTAAAAGAAACACTCTAGGACTGCGTTTCCCCAAAAGAATATGCCTTTTCTTAAACTTGGCTGTGAATATACAAGACAAGATGGCGCGTGTGGCCGTAACGGTTACAAACTGAGAGAATTTCAATGTTAGCTAGGCGGAGGCCGCGATAGGAGTGAGAGCATCTCAAGCGCGTTGGGCACGGAGCTCTCCAAAAACAAATGCCCATCGTCGGCCGCTACAATATGGCGCTGGGTGCATGCTGTCTGCACCGGTCGCCACAGCACCCCCCCGCCAGTGGTTTGCTCTCGATAAAACACGAAACAATACTAAAAAGATAAAAAAGAAAAACTGTTAGTATATAATAATCAAAACAGCTGAAAATCCTGGAGATGTTCCAGAAAACGGACAGATCTTCCTATTCTCGTCTGCCTTTCGTTTTCTTTGGACTCCGGTCGTTGCTCATCGGTGAAGAAATAGGTGGGTTTTAGCCTATCAACCGAAACTCTAACCTCCCTGCCCTTGCATAGGATGAGGAAAGTTTTCTCCCTTCTGCTGATGACCTCGTATGGTCCATCGTAGGGAGGTTGTAATGGCCGCCTCACTGCATCGTTCCGGAGGGACACATGCATGGAAGTCATTAGATCTTTGTTAACGAAAAACCTTAATCCGTGCATGGTTGGCAGTTGCTCCTGACCGCAGGTGCTGCGTGCGTTCTTTTAATTCAGACGCGAAGGTAGTTGAGTCTGCAGCGTCTGTCGAGGTGAGGAATTCGCCAGGCAGGCGGATGGGTTGCCCTTATACCATCTCTGCCGCGGTCCCTTTGACATCCTCCTTCCATGCCGCTCTAATTGCCAGAAGGACAATCGGCAATGTATCCAGCCAACTGTCATCCTCATGGAACATTATAGCAGCCTTCAACTGGCGATGAAAACGTTCAACTAGGCCGTTGGATGGGGGATGATAAGCCGTGGTCCTTAGGTGCGTGATTCCGGTCATCCGCGCAACCTCTCTGAAGACCCCAGACTCGAATTGGCGTCCCTGGTCAGTCGTTACTTGAAGAGGTGGTCCGAATCGGGATATCCATCCGGAAATAAATGTGCGGGCGATGGTCTCAGCAGTAATGTCCTCCATGGGAAATGCCTCCGGCCATCTCGTAAATCGGTCCACACAGCTGAGACAGTACTTCTGCCCCCGTGCGTACGGCAATGGTCTGATGATATCGACGTGGACGTGGTCGAATCTCGAGGCGGCGGCTGCGAAATTGCCAAGTGGTGCGACCGTGTGACGGTGCACCTTCACCCTCTGGCACGGGATGCATTCTTGAGTCCACTTGCGGCAATCCCTCTGCATGTCGAGCCAAACGTAGCGGGTTGCCACGAGTCTCCCCGATGCTTTTGCCCCAGGATGTGCGAGAGAATGCAGAGAGGCAAATACCTGGCGACGGCAAGGTGCCGGCACGAAAGGTCTCGCTGGTTTGGTGGAGAAATCACAATACTGGCTATTGGGTGAGCCTGGGATTGTGACCTCTCGCAGGTCGAGTGACGAACCTGAATCTAACAGCGCTTTTAATTCCACATCCTCCCATTGGGCGGTAGCCAATGTCTCCATATCCATCCCTTGGTTAACAGCTTCCACGCAAGGTAGTGCGTCCGCAACAACGTTATCTGCTCCAACCACATGACTAATGTCGGTTGAAAACTGCCCAATGAAATCTAAATATCGGAATTGTCTAGGGGAACACTTTTCGGGTTTTTGACGAAAAGCGAACACTAGAGGCTTGTGGTCCGTAAATATGGTGAAAGCGCGCACTTCCAGCATGTGTTTGAAATGGCGGATGGACCGGTAAATCGCCAACAGCTCACGATCATAAGCGCTGTACATTTTCTCCGCTGGGCTCAACTTTTGGGTGTAGAAACCCAACGGCTGCCATTCACCATCGGGCCGCTGCTGCAATGCGGCTCCTAAGCTGCTATCGGAAGTGTCTGAACAAAGTGCTAAATCATAGGAAGGATTAGGATGAGACAAAAGCGCAGAATTCAACAAGGAATATTTACAAGTGTCGAAAGCTTTCGTCGCTTCCAAAGTCCACATTAATTCATCATCACCCTTCACATTGCCCTTCAGTAAATCGTTCAGTGGGGCTTGCAATTCGGCGGTTTTGGGAATAAATCGTCTGTAAAAGTTTATCATCCCCAAAAACCTACGAAGGGACTTCGCTGTCTTTGGCACTTGATAGTCTAATATTGCACGCACTTTCTAATCGAGCGGCTGAGTGCCGCGCTCCGTGACTTTACACCCTAAAAATTCCACTTCACTGACACCGAAAACGCACTTCGAAGGATTGACAAGCACACCATATTCACTTTAATGGGAGAATAGTTTTTCTAAGTGTATCGAATGTTCTTCTTCATTCGCCGACGCAACAAGAATGTCATAATGTCATATGCATAACAAAAATTCAGCCCGTGTAGCACTTCGTCAATTAAACGTTGAAATGTTTGCGCTGCATTTTGAAGGCTGAACGAAATAAATGGGAATTCAAATAAGCCGAACGGCGTTATAATTGCAGTCTTACACACGTCGTCGGGATGCACGGGGATTTGGTTATAAGCCCTCACAAGATCTATTTTGGAGAATATTCTCTTACCTGCAAGGTTCTGAGCGAAATCTTGCATGTTCGGCACGGGATATTTATCCGGTACCGTCCGAGAGTTCAACGCTCGGTAGTCTCCACAGGGGCGCCACTCATCTCCTTTCTTCGGGACGAGGCCGAGGTTAAGGGCCGACGACAAGCAGCTGTCGGATCGGCGGGCGGTCCCAAGGGGAATCATTAACTCGAACTATTTCTTCGCAATTGAAAGTTTATCCGGAGCCAATCTACGCAGTCGACAAAACACAGGAGGGCCAGGTGTCGTCTTGATGTAATGAACTGTGGAATGAGCAGGATCCTTATGGGTTCCCGCTGGCCTGGTTATTTCCGGAAAACGCTCGAGAATGCTGTGATATTGCGAATTACCCGCGACTGCCTTCACTTGCATTTCACGATTACTGGCGAGGCCTCCCGGGACAGAGAGGGTAGTCGTGCTATCTATCGTAATAATGTATTAAACGATAGTTTGCAAGGAGTATTCATATCTCTGGGTTAAAATCATGATCAGATTGGAACTTTCTATTTATTTCATGATGTGCAGAATATCCATTGCAGATGCCATCAAAAGAACAAATCTCGCAACATTGAGGAAATATTTCAAGTGGTATCAATAAATATACATCAAATTATAACGTTTGAAGATGGATGTAAATAAGCATAACATTAACTCATTTTCAGTACTAAATTCATCTTTTTCTGTAAAAAATGTTTTGTATACAGCTAATACACAAAACTTAGCATAAAATTGCATCAATGCTGTATGCCAATAAATGTGGCTGAATTTCAGAAAAATATTTTGACTTGCCTCTGAGCTTGGACAGTCATACAGTGCATCGGAGTCAGTGGCAGAGGAGGACCTTTGCCAAAGAAGAGAAGGGTCTTGGAGAAGAGTTATGTCCAAATGGAGATGAAGAAGGCAGTGAGACTCAATGGGCTTTCACTTCTTGAACTGACCGGACTGAGACGATGAATTGGCTTCTGGCTCAGCTGGGGGTGGGGATGCACCTCCAACCACAACTGATGGAAGCTGAAGAGTCTTTTGAGTTGAATTTGCAGCTTAACCAGTTTCTCCTTCTGTTCCTAGAGAATGAAATCAACACGTCATTAACCTTCTTCTAAATAAGATAAGATATATATTTCACTGTAGACATTACAAAATGCATAGTTTCGTCAAAGAACAAAATAATGCAGGGCATGGTAAAAAATTACACTAAAAGTCTACAGGATAGAATAACAAAAAATAGTATTCAATAATTATCTATCTTTACATAGGATAGATACTCCTCAATTGAATAAAGAGACTTATAAATTAAGACATGTTTCAATTTGTATTTAAATAAGTTGAAGTCAGAAATTTCCTGCATATCTGCTGGGAGTAGATTAAATACCTTAAAAATTTTAGGATAATCATCATTACATAATTTTGTTACTCTGCTGTGGATATTATAATAATAAAACATCTTCATATTTGCACCCTAAGCTGCTTACTATGGGCAGGCATTAGCTTTTGTATAGAACAAATAATGTAATCAATATAAATAAATACTCGTGTAAATAAAATAATAAAAAATATAATATATTTCATTTCCAGCATGTGACCTGATGTTTTAGCATGAATAATAAAACCAAACACCTGACATTAAAACAAAAGCTATAATGAAAGTTTTCACCAGATGTTTTGGTTATTACGATAATAAATTAAATGGAAAATTGGATTATCATCTTTCTCTATATGCGTGACATTTTATTTTATGCTGTTATTATTATTACTATTGAAGATACTTAATCTTACAATATGTATTCCTTTCTGCTACCAAATTCTGAGGAATGTATATATTCATTTGTCATTTGGTACAGTATAGAGAAAAATGTATCTTTCTTTTACTTTTGCCACAGTCTTGATCATGGGTGTGATGAAATGAAAGCTTCCAACGTAAGGGTGCATACCTGCACTGATGAAGGTCTCTCCTTATGGACTGACAAGAAAAGTGTTACTCGTAGAGTCATTTTGCTTCACTTGCAAGGACATATTCCACTTATAACACTCTGGCTTGGAGAGGAGAGCAAGGGCAAACTGCCTCACTCCTCATCCTACCTAATAAACTTCATTCCTCTCCGCACACTCTTAGTAGCTTATGTCAGAGAGGGTGAGACACCAACCGGCCTCTGGGCTGAATACTTTACAGATTGAGTTACAATATTCCCAAGGTACAGATGACTAAACCTCCTTCATTCTCAAATAAACTATTTTGTAGTAAGGGAACAATAAAAAAATGATATGTGATTCCTCATATAAACCACTCATTTGCTTTGAAAGCAATAGAACATGAAGGAAATCAGAATAGTCAGCCTTGTAATTCTCTTCTGGCAGGAAATTCTGTATTAATATACTACATATCACCTTTCTTGACCCTGCAGAAAAAAATATTTTTGTCTGCTGCGTTATAGATAAATTTACCCAAATATATTGTAACAGGATCCAATAAATAAAAAATTAGATGATAGAAAACTACATGAGATAAAGAGTGAAGGATTACTTTGCACTCATTGGCTCACAACTAGGATATTTTCCAAGGAATAACAGAAATGAAAAGAAGGCTGACAACTCTGGAACTTGAGCCCATATCTTCCGGTATGTGGGAGGTATTTTAGTAACCGATCGAATGCTGTTTTGTTTAAATATGAGAGGATAATCAAGTTGTTGGTAACTAGTTAGACAATATGAACCACTCTCTAAGAGGAGGAATTGTTTATTTTTCAACTTTTATTGATAAACTGATTGAACTAATTTACCACAGTGAAAAATATTCGGATATATTAATTGTAGGCCACAGAAAGTACGTTATTGTAGGATGAAGCCAATGTTATGCATCCTCCATTATATAGGTCATTCAGACACCAGAAAAAAGATCAGAAGGATAGTATCTAGAACAAGTTGACTAAAACATTCATTTTTTCTGCCAACGATGTGCGATAGAATGAATGTTGGTGGCACCAAGCCATGGTGGCCATGCAAAATGACTCCACCATGGGTGGAGATGGTAAGCAAGGTAGAGGGGCACTTGCCTGCAAAGTAAGTCCCTGCATACATTTTTTTAATGAAATTTTGACCTCCTTAGTATTGTTTTGCTAGAATACTTGAAGCTTCCATGTCTCCACCCATGACATTTCATGAACGAGAGTCTACATTTATTTACAAGTAACTGAGACTGGAAACATGTAGGGCATAGAAAGTACTCCCAGAAGATGCTAATTGTTAATAAGGGTGGGACTATAATTGTTGATTGCAGAAAGCAGTTGTTGCGCCTCTCCATCCTGAGCATTAATTCTCCAAGAATTTTCACCATAATTTACAATTATGCTGCTTTACAATATCGCTTGGTTCTAATTTTAGATAAGTATTAACTCAGATGATATATAGCCAGATTTTGTGAACTATTTCAGCTCCCCATGTATGTACTGAAGAAGCCTTCTACTAAGAATTTTTATTTGATCATTGGCTAATACAAAAACTTTTAATTAGTTCTTATCAGGATCTTGGATGGCCAAGAGGCAGTGGCGCAGCCAGGATTTTCCAATGGGGAGAAACGAAAAATGCCTACCTTACAGGGGCTAGTATATTTATGCCCGCTACTATAATATATATGTAAATTCTTTCAAAACTTAAAGTACATTGAAAACAAGAGGAGTTTAACGCTTATCTGGCCAACTTATTAAACTTTCCAAGATAGTAGTTTATATTAGTAAACTATTGGAAACTTATCATAAGTGTTGTTTGGATTTCTAGTTTGAAAACGTCCAATATCTATTAAAAAGTCATTCTTTTTTTTCTATGCTGAAGTTTTTAGTGTTGTAGATATAAATTTCCATAGTCTTTGAGAGTTCTTTCTTCCAAGAGGTTGTTGAGGAGGAAAAAATTACTTACGGTTATTTGGCACACGATATAAAACGTAACATCCACTCATTAGATCCACCACATTGGCAGGCCCATGCTTATTTGAATATCTTTCGTTATTAGACTATTTCATCAGCAGATTTTGGAATTTAATTGAAATTTCGCCTGCCCAGAAAACACCATCTATGTATAACAAGCACACACACACATACACACAGACATCATTCCGAAAATGGTGAAAACGTGTTCTAGGGACCCCAAAACATGTATTTTCGTTGAAATCTCAAAGTCGATTTTTTTCGTGAAAACAATACTTTCTCTATACTACGTATATGAAGAAAGTAAAAATAATGATATGAAGTATACATACAGCTTATTGGACAAGGTTTATATGCGCCGTGTCAGAATTTCGCTACAGGAATCTATGTCTATGTAAGAACCATGCAAGCCGCCATTGGTGTGTTGCAGGGGGTGCAGGCACCTTGACTCTATTTTCCTAAACGGTTGCTTTCGCATATAGTTCACGGAAAAAATGAATTTTTGAAACAATTCGTTCTAGCATCTATTTCCCTAATCTTTCTGCCAGTATCAGAACGGCCCATATAACAAGGGGGTCACATAATATCGGTTACATCATCTGAGAACATAATTTATCTGAACTCATTTAATCAATTTATACTTTGAATTTGTCTTCTAACTTCTAATAATTCCCATCCCGCGTCCTGTAACATCTGAGTTACACTCGCTGTTTTATCGTAGCAATTCTTTACAAATCGTATCTCCTTTCGTTGTACTTTTTCTAAATCTAAATGATATTTTTGGCGGGGTCCATTTCTCTAAATGCATACTCAAGGTGAGGCCTAACTAACGCTAAGTAACATCCATCGCAAACTTTTTCTTCGCAGATTATTCGTGAAAGAATCTAAAGTTAAATTCGACTAAATGAGGCTTTACTAGAGTGAGTTCTTATATGCATGCACCTGAAGATGATGCTATGCATCGAAACCCTGGGTTGTCTGTAACAATTTCTTCTCTGGTAGTAGTATAAATGAATCTATTCCTTGTCAATTTTCTTCTTTTAATCTAAAGTTAATTAGATTTGATAACTAAGATATTTTAATAAAAAGAGGATATTTAAATTTAGTAAATACCTAAACTGAAAAATAATAAAAAAGGGTTCTCAAAAACTATAATTTTTGTTTCAAAACCAAGAATTAAAAGTTTTAAGTAAGAAAATCACGAAATCATTCCATGGATTGCTCAGAATCTCCATTTTAGTTGTGTCGTCAATCTAGAACAGCGGTTCCCAACCGGTGGGTCGCGGAACGGTTACAGGTGGGTCGCGAATAGATCCTGAAACTATCAGAAACCATAGAATAAACCATTAAAATGATAAGAAAAATGGTAACAAATCGAATTGTGTTTTGACTGTTTTCTGGGCTCTTGGCATCTGTAGCAGCCAACAGAACCACTACATCCCGTTCTTCATTCTTTTTCAAATATTGCAGGAATAATAGAATGTGCACTTGTCCTTCGATATACTTTTAAGAATAGTTTGAGAATTCGGATTTTTATCTATTATAAAATGAACAATCCAATATCCAAGCTAGATGACTGACTCGAGTGAGACTTGTCAGCTGCATTGCACTAAACATCTTCTCGAGCTTTCTTAGGAGTGACCTTAACCTTCGTTTATAAAATTACTCTCCCTAAGAAACAAAAATCTTTATATCAGATGAAATTCTCTGATAGGCTTACAATTAAGCCTGATTTCGTTATTTATGTATTAGCGATGAGTTTAATTGAATTTTTCTCATACTGAACATTAAAAATTCGGCTGCATTAAAAAATACAGTGGACTCTTGATTATAGTTGATATTATATCTAAATTTGCAGAATTAGATTTACATACAAAAGTGAAAAATATGAAGACGTCAACTTAAATTTTATTTAGACTTAGTAATAGTTAGGTGTTTTAACTTGCAGATAGCTGACGCAAACCCAGTATTAGGCACTGAATGTTCAAAGAAATCAAAATTTTTCCATGAATTGAAATTTTAAAGGGGCATTGCATGACCACGTGGTTGACAGGACAAGTCATGAGATTCGTTGGATTCTATTGCCAGAGAAAAATTGGCTACAACGACAAAGAAGCTGAGGAATTTAAGTCATAGTTTTAACACTATATGGAATTTATTTCGAGTCACCAAGTACAGTTCCGATAAATCTGTGCGTACCATACGCCTACAATACCTTTCAGCTGACCATTTTGCTTCCAAATTGGTACATTATTAATAATATCATCGAAAATTAATTTTACTGATATCTTGTATTGCTCCAATACTTTTTCAAATTTCTACGGACATTTGGGTGTTGAATTATTTTCGTAAATATACATCAAATTTACAGGTAATCATAAAATAAGGATTACCGTATTTCCCGGCCTATAAGACGCACCTGCGCATAAGACGCACCTCGATTTTTCCGTTAAGAATTTACAAAAAAAAACTCATACTTTGTTACGTAAGGTTGAGTGCCGGTAAACTCTTTATCGCGAGAGATACAATGTATTAGCATAGGGATGACATCTCCGTTAGCCCAATGTGTATAAGTTTTGCAGCAGCACCACATGCGAGATTAAACTAAACGTGCTACATTGTATGCATTTCCGATTTACCTGGGATTTTTTTTAAAGGAAGTTCTGTCATCGAAATATTAAAACTGAATTCCTTACTACTAAATCAAAAAAGTGTTATAAGCGAAATTTGTAATTAACTGAACTATTTTTAATGCCTAGTTCGGTAAAAAATACTTAAGGGATGCATTTACCCCAGCAAATCGGCTTGCTTATTATAGGATGGAGTTATACCCGTATACCATCGGCGCATAAGACGCAGACTGATTTTTGAGCATATTTTGGAGTAAAAAAAGTGCGTCTTATAGGCCGGGAAATACGGTAGTATTTTTTCTACCATCAGGAATAATGAAGAGTCTACTTTACAGACTTTTAATCGTCCAGAATGCTTCATAAAGGAACCTTTCAAATAGTTGCTAAACTCATCTTCAGATGTGCCCTCCGATAACTGCCCTAACATAAGACAATTCTAATTTATACATCTAATAATGGTCATTTCACAACAAAAAACATAACCATTAACTAACGTTTTTTCAATAATGGTCTCGAGCTATTAGCGGACTGTTAAAACAATTTTTGCATGTCCATCTGTAACTTATGAAATCCAAACTAAACAATACTTCGAATTGTTCACTGTGAATTTCTCAAAAGCGCTACTCACGAGCCAAGCTTTGCATTCACACCATTTAAGCAGTTACATGGAGAAGATCTAACTGAGCTTTTATGAATCTGTTTGTCCCTCAAACATAATCTTAAAATCTGTTTTCAGGGTGTAAGTTTCGAATTACTTCTTTGTTCCCTTTTATTTTTGCGAGGAGTAAACGAATCAGCACTTTTGAATTTTTCTCATGGGAATCAAATCTTATGGTGTGAGTCATCTAACTAAAGCATAGGCTTAAGAAGTGCACGCGTTGAACGTTGTGTGCGAAACACTCGTAAAGTAGCGTCCCATTGATATCGATGTCGGCACTAGGCCTCTGCTCTGCTGACGAAAACATCTCCTTAGCTGACATCGGAGCCATATTTACGGGTATGCGAATTTATCAAGCAAACACTAGCTGTTTGTTTGTAAGACTTGCGTATTGATTGGGGTTTTGTACTCTTTAGCAGAAAAAAAGGACAGAGCTAGTCATTGGACTTGACTCTTGGGGGGGTTTGAACCCCTAAAACCCCCCCCTCGCTGCGCCACTGCCAAGAGGGCAATGCTTTTGGCTTTGGTGAAAGCTGTTCCGGGTTTGATTCCCATTGGAAGTCCATGTGCAAAATGACCTGAGCTATTGAAGCACTTTTAAAAACCAAGCATGCATTTTTTTATCAGCTATGTTTTTTTTCACTATTATTGATATTCAAATTTGATGTATAGGATTTAAAAAATTAGGAAGGAACCTGGTAACAACAGAATTTGAAAATTAGTAGGAAAAGAAGTTTACAATCTTAATTCAGAATAGAGGAAGTTTTGTAAATATTGGAAATGATTTCCATCGTTTTCTCTTGTGATGTCTGAAATATTTTTCAATATAAGCAATGTTCTTACCGATTCCCTCGTTGTTTGAATCAGGTGTTGTACTTGAGTTTCTCCTTTTCTCCTCCTCCAAACCTTCCCCTCTCCGACCTCCTCTCCCTTCCTCTCCTCTTCCTCATCTGCCAAACTCTTCTCGAATTCAGCACTTCCTTCCTCACCACCAGACGCTTGAGGTTGTCGCAAGGCAATAGATTTAGCCATTGGTGAGCTTTCAAGTGGTGAAGGCCTTCTTGTCCAAGAGTACGCCAGAGGCACTGAAAGATGAAGGGTTCCTGCACCGTTTTCAGAACAAGTGGGGGAATTGGGTGCAGCTTGCAGAACGTTGAGGAGATGCTGGTGATGGTGCTGGACCGAGGGATGAAGCAAAGTTGAAGAGGAACCCCTGGAATTGTGATGGGGATGAAGCAATTGTCCGGTACGATGGTGTGGAAGTAGCAAATGGGGGCCGTGATGGGGATGACCTCCCAGGTGCTGGTGGGGATCTTCTGCGTCCTTAACATCCGAAGGACACAGCAGATTGTTAGACCCAGCTCTGGAAGGTCCAGGACTGGCCATAGATGAATAATCAGAGGAACTCAGGTTGGATTCCAAAGCAGTACGTTCTCCCCTGGAACACATGGAGAAAGGGGATAGGTAGGTAATCCCAGGCTGACCCCCACATTTAGAATTGTCCTCCCCTAGTCTCCTCCTACTTTGACCGATAGTCCCCGAACCGGATGTCCGGAAGGAGGAATTGTCACACCTTCCTACATTACTACCCGCACACCCGTCTTCCGTCTCGTCCGATTCACTCATGGTGGCAGTGACTGTGATGATAGGTGGGGACATTGGCAGATCTAGAGAAGTTGGCTTATCTGGACCATGGAGTAGTAGGCGTTTATTGCTGGGCTGGGACACTTGAGGTGATAAAGGAGGATGGAAAAATATAGGCGGAGGATAGGGGTGGTGTTCTGAAATTCTTCTTCTGGGAGGGGGAGAACCTATGGGTAGCATCATGTGCTGCCTGTTGTTCAGCGTCATAGCCTTTGTTGGAGATGGTTGCTGAATAGTTATTGTGGGTATCACTATTGGTTGCGTGGGAAGTGAAAGTAGGGGAACTAGTTTTGGAACGGAACACTTTTCTGCACTAGCACTGGTGGTTTCAGACATTGTATCCGCTCCAGTAGGGGAGTTCTCTTCAAGCCCTTCATCTCCTATATCCTCATTGGTGGCTTCCAATGCCGCTGCGTCTATTGAGAAGGTCCTCTGTTTGTGGTGGATGTGGTCCTCTTCAGCCTTACCTTCTTGCTCCTCCTCATCTTCCTCATCCTCCTCATCATCTTCAGTCTCGTCATCATCATCGTCATCATCATCTTCATCTTCACCATCCTCATCTTCTGCTTCATCATCCTCCTCCTCCCCTTCATCTTCCTCACCACCGCCATCTCCTCTGCCTCCTTCTTCTTCTGGACTCTGTGTCACGCACACCCTAGCATGTTCTTCATCCTCTTCCTCAACATCATCTGTGTCCCCTATGTCCTCTTCCCCTTTCATCTTCCTCACCTCTGTTTTTCTCTCTTCCTTGGACTGCATCCCCACTTTGGTAGGGGGGGGATAGGGGGAGGGCATCTCCCGGATTGGTGATAATGGAGGGAAGTCCATGTTGCACATGCTCGAAGATTGAGGTTCCAAAAGGTTTGAGAGACCTCTGGTGGAAGATATACCGAGGGCATCGACCACTGGGACTTGGATCTTGGTGCAGGAAGACTTTCTGCTGGAGGCTGGCGACATTCCGGAGGATGCCATTGCATGGTATGATGAAGAGGAGGTAGATGATGAAACTGATGAGGACTCATTGGAAGCGGGACTTGGGAGGTGTGGGTTAGGCTGCAATTCTGTTGCAGGGATTGGGTTCTCTTGTGGTTTAGGTGCTGGTGCAGCCTAGCTGTAGTGATGGTGTGAGAACTGTGAGTGGAAGGGGCTTCCCCGCATTGTTTAATTGTAATGTGAGCATGGGGGAAGGGGGTATGCCGCCTGAGGACATATTAATTAACAGTATTGTTGGTAATTAACAGTATTGTTGGCAGTACTCCCACCACATACAATGTAATCTAAGTGTGGGGGAACATTGTTATTGTAAGTATTGTTGCCGTAGAATAAAAGGGAATGCCACAGCCCATCAAATCGCCATTCGGCCCAACG
Source organism: Sympetrum striolatum (assembly GCA_947579665.1). Taxonomy (NCBI): domain Eukaryota; kingdom Metazoa; phylum Arthropoda; class Insecta; order Odonata; family Libellulidae; genus Sympetrum; species Sympetrum striolatum. The sequence continues at coordinate 76,847 of CANPUZ010000253.1, forward strand.
AGGTGAATCCAGTAGCAGGTCTGCCCGCACGACTACCCTTGCTGTGTGGTCGGCTCGCAAGACTTCCTGGACTAGGTCGACTACCGTAGTGCATGGTCTACTCGCTCGACTACTGTACCGCGTGGTCGGCCGGTAAGGTTTGGGTCTAAGATATTCTCTTTCTAATATTGTAAATTGAGCCAACCTGAATAAATTTATTTTTGGAAAATACTCATTTTCTTAATGTCACCACGACATCGCTACCAATTCCTGAGGCAGAGGAGGAACCCATTTCAGCAGAGACATGGCTGAGGAGACGGGCAAAAGTGACCTATGGGAGAAAGAAAATGTTGAATTTAAATAAAATCTTTAAAATTAATGAGAAGGAATGTGGTTAATTACTAACCAAACTAGTTTTGTTTAAACTATTTACAAATATTACAGTGTAGTTCTCAGCCTAACCTACGCCATATAGCTAGAATAACATCAATAGCTGATCAACCAGTCTGAAGGGGAGCTACATGTGATTGGTTGTAAAATTTTCAAGGCATTGGAAATTTTTATGCACAACAAGTTGAGAATTTTAAATTCTATCATGCTAATATCTCATAATCTGAGTGGCATTATTTAACCCTTTGCGTGCCACCCGACGCCACGTGGCGTCGGTCCATGTCGCTCACGTAGTGCCACCCGCCGCCTTTGGCGTCGGGGCTTCTTTCGCTCGGAATGGATCCTCTAGCGACCGGCACGTAGTGGCTCACTCAGTTGGCTCTCTGAGGCATCTGAATACGCATTTTTTTTGGTCGCTAATTGATTTTTGGGTTTTCATCAATTTTTCCTTTTCGTGTGAATTGTGTGTGTGTGAACTTTTCCTATTTATATCATCTTTGTGACATAGTATTTACAACTTCTTTTTATAGCATTTCTTTTTATGAATTAAAATTAGACTCCTGTATATTTACGATGGTTGAGAAATAAATCTTCTCGGAATTGGAAACCCAGAATAATGGGAAAAAGATTAAAAAAACTCGAACAGCTACCGCGTATGTTTATTTACATGATGTTTTAAATATATCTCTAAACTTATATTAATTGAGTTATGTAATTCAAGCCAATGCATAATATTTTGGCTATGAAAATTAAAGAAGTTTAATTTTAACAGAAAGTGTTTGCTAAATTTTCCGCTCAATTTTCGTCAGTTTGCAAGTTCTGTTTATGATTAAATATGACTATTACTATTTTGGTTATGTTAGATTTCGCTAAGTAGATAATAAAATTCCCACCAAGACTTGTAGGAAGTCTATTATCATAATATTCTAATACCTATTATAATCAAAGAAAACCTTTCCCATATAAAGGAAATTCTACTTTACTGTAAGATTAATTGGTTCGTATTTTTTAAACTTTTATGGCACCTCTTTATTTATATGCCTTCTGAAACATGTGGTTTTGGAAATGCTCTTTCTATTTTCTTTTTTCTCACTTTGCAAATTTGCGTTTAAAATATTATACTCCATTGAACTTTTACGGCTGATTTTTTAAACTCGTTATTATGGAAAGCCACAAAAATTTGTAATTTGTTCATAGGTGACCGTTATATTTATCTGGAGGTGAGAATATGTTGTTCAATCTGGAAAAAAGATTTAGCTGCTTCTTTTCTCAGCGAAGAAGATCTAAAAATGCGAATATAAGGTAGGCGCGTGTCTCAGGATATGGATAATCCTCCCGGGCTTGGTTTATGACTCGACCGATGTCACCCCTTGAATTTGGATGGGTAAGAGAGGCCACCCTATTGTTTCATTTTTAGCTGTAAATTTTATTACCCTGTTACTGAGGGATTTCTTTGCTTTCATTTGCGGCTCTATGCTAGCAGATGTGGGAAGCCCGTTGGTATTTTCTAAAAACCCTGCAATTTCTGAAAGAAAGCGGCTCTTCTCAGATATCTTCATATACATCCTTCTCGCACGTTCCTTGCAGCTGGTCTACAATAAACTCCCTCCATTTCTAAATATTTCTACGTATATATTTTTGGGCTGTCTGCCTTCAGTTTGACTGAACATCTCAAACAAGAATCATCTCCGGTAGATTTTGGCGCGCTGTTGATTTCTATTATACGGTGTTTTAGTTTTCTATATTTGTATTTAGAGAATACAAACGGCAGCTGGTTAATCAACCTCGGTTATTGGAGAACTTCAGTATCTTCAAAAAGGTAAGATATATATATTTGCTATTTTTTATTTTAATTATTTAATTTTATTATTTGATAATATCCTATGTTGATTATAGTAATGTCTTTATTTAAGTGAAATCGTAGAATTCAATTCATTTCTATTCATTCAGTTCTAACTCTTACAAAAAATTCTAGTTTTACAAATTAACATTTAATTATCATAATTATGTTCAGTGAAAATGGATGAAATGCCTGGAATGTCAGGGACATCCCAACCTAGGAAGAAATCAAAAATATCTACGAGTGGAATTGTTGCTGAGGAGGAGAGAATATCTGGAGGAGTTGACATCTGAAGAATCCAGCAGTGGTGAAGATGACCTCCAACAAAGCAGTGACGACTCATCCTCAGACGATGAAGAAGGCGATACTGAAGTCACAGAAGGCGTTATATGGGTGGACGAGTCGCCTCTTTTTCAAGACATCCCTTTCATAGGAAATCCAGGGCTGAGGATTGATACTGACGGTAACAAACCAATTGATTTCTTCAATTTAATTTTCACAAGTGATTTCTTCGAACTGATTGTGAAGGAAACAAATAAGAATGCAGAAGCAGTGTTTTTGGAAGGTGTTTCCGATCAATCAAGGATCACAAAATGGAAAGAGTTACACATAGCAGAATTCAAAGTATTTCTGGGACTGTTATTTCATACAGGGACGATTAGAATGAACAAACTGCAATACTACTGGAAAACCCATAGATTATTCAATTTCTCGTGCTTTAAGAATTTCATGAGTAGGAATAGGTTTATGCTCATAATGAGAGTGCTTCATTTTTCTACAAATGTTTTAGAAGGTCAATCTGCACCCACAGATCGTTTATCTAAAATTAAGCCATTAATAATTTTTTTTAATGATCGCATGAATCAAATTTGTTTCCCCGCAAGAGAAATGTCAATTGATGAAGGAATGATCCTTTGGAAGGGTCGTTTAGTTTTCAAGCAGTTTATTAGGGGAAAACGGCACAAATACGGCATCAAACTTTACATGCTTGCAGAGTCAACTGGATTTGTTCATAAAATAATTGTTTATACCGGCTCTCAAGATATGGAAGTTGGGGGAAAGGGTCATGCGTCGAATGTTGTGTTGAGTTTGCTAGATGGAAAGCTATACAAGGGACACTCAATTTACATGGACAATTTTTACAACAGCGTAGAGTTAACATTGAATCTTTTGGCTAAGGAGACACATTCGACAGGCAAATTACGAAAAAATAGAAGAGAGAATCCAAAATCCGTGATTGGAGCGAAACTAAAAAAGGGGAGATTAGGTCACAGTACATTCGCGGAAAGAGCGTGTGTGTATCTAAGTGGAAAGACTGAAGAGAAGTGCTTGTAATTTCATCCGAATTCCGTGAAAAAATGATGGAAGTGGAGAAGAGAAATGGTGGAATGACTAAAAAACCTCAATCCGTCATAAGTTATAATAAGTACATGGGAGGCATTGATCACAGTGATCAAATGATGGCCTACTACCCTTGCGAGAGAAAAACAACACGATGGTACAAGAAAGTGGGGATTCATATCTTCCAACAAATGCTGTTGAATAGCTATTTTCTCTTCTGCAAATATTCGGGAAAGAAAATGAGCTTGTACGATTACAGACTAGAGGTTATAGATGTATTGGTTGACTCTGACAAGCCAGAAAACATTCAAAAGTCAATGGCGAAGAAATATCACAAGCCTGAAAAAATTTCTCAAAAATCGAAAGGAGAAAAGAAAAGAACTATGAGAAAACAATGTCAGTGGTGTTCAACTTCAAAAAAAGTGAGGAAAGATACAATATACCACTGCGTTGAATGTCCTGGATCCCCAGGATTATGTTTACATCCTTGCTTTTATGAACATCACAAATGATATACTTGTATAGAAAAATATATTTGTATTGTATTATTTCTCATTTAATGTTATATATATGTATATGCATGATTTTCTTCTATACTTTCTTGTAATTAATATGTATCTATGCATATGTATTAATAATAATGTGTGAAATTATAATTCCTCATAACTAAATGGCTACGCAATAAATATTTTCTTATATTTATATATTATTAGTATGTTGTTTTTGAAGTACTTTCCGAAGAGATAAGTGGCGGTAAACCGGTGTGTGGAAGAAAATCCTTTAATAAAACATGGTCTTATTTTCCCTTTTTGTTCCTGGGCTTGATGCCGGGGCAGTACGGAATTTCACTAATGAATAATAGGAAACCCAACACGAATTATAATGAAATTTCCGAGCGAATTTCGACTTCAAATTCTATGTATAGGTTGATATTGCGTTTACGTTACGGACAGCAGAAAGACATCGGCGAAAATGGTGCTTGGTTCGACGTTGGACGATCAAACTTCTACCGTCAGGAGCACGTTGCCCTGTGTGATGATTAAGGTCATGTTATCCGTAAATATGCGTATTACACTCATTCAAAAGTGACTCTGGGTTCGATTCTGTCACTACTTCAGTAATACCGTAGGAAATTATGGGAAACTGATCTGCAGAACAGAGACGTAAAATTTCGAAAATACTTTTTATTTTGAAAGGTCTTATAAGTAAGCTTGAAGTATACAAGCAACATATTACTTGTATAAATATATATTTATTCATAAAATACGTGTGTGAATATATATATATATATATATATATTGTATGAATAGTATTACTTAAATATTGCTATCGCTAATATTTGATAATAGTTATTAACATGTTAAAATGTTTAAAAAATTTAGTTATTTAATTTACAATCTCTGTTCATCATAAATGATTATATTGCTTAATTCATCAAAGAAAATTGAAGCTCTAGCTTCAGAAAAATAGAAGCTTGATAGAATGTTGGTAAATGTATATCCTTTAAGGGTATGCAACCCCGCAATACACAGAAACCGGCATCTGGGGTGACTAACGAAGATATTAACTGGCAGTGAAAGGGTTAAAAAAATAAAACAAACAACAAAAAGGATAAAATAAAAGATGAATGTTTAAATATATATCAATGAAGAAATTAAAGAACAGAAATAGTTTATTTAGGCTATCATATATGTTCTATGAATGTAGCAAAGTCTTCTCAGATGAAGCTCACTTGATGATCTTTCACTAGATAAAAATATATATGAACTTCTGCATTTTTGTTAGCTACATTTTTATTCTTATAAAATAAAATTTCAACATTTGTAAATTTATCAATTTTCTTCAACCCTACTGCATCACGTTTTCCAAATATAAAAAAAACAAATCCAATCAATTTGGTTAAGAGATACTCAACATATACTCACAGAAGTGATTATTAACTATTGTACTGCAAGAAAAAATTACACAGTTCTGTAGGTTGGAACATAACTAAAAAAATAAAATTACTGTTTATTCTTTGGTGATTACGTTTTACCTTCCTTTTTATTCTTCTATTCATGTTGCTTTTTATACAAAACTTTGTGAATTTGTTAAGTAATTTAATTATGAAAAATTATAGGCAGTTCATAGTTAATAGTAATGACAGAGGTAGATATAACTCATTTGAACTTACAGAATACATAATTAATTTCATATGGAGAGGACAATGGAAAAGAGGTGACAATGATCAGAGGGACAAGGCATATATTATCGATTCGTAAGTTTAAGTGTTGAATCTTCATTTTTATAAAAGTAGTTTGGGGAAGGATTGTTAAACAATTAATATAGATATATATGATAAAATATTTTTTAGAATGCATAAATATTTTCAAAAAATCAATAAAAATTTCCATGTTGCTTCTATCCTTACTTCCAAAACAATTCTTTAATTGTAATTGTTTTGATATAAATCCTAATTCTACTTTTTTTCTAAATTTAGTTGGGTTATCTTGACGGTTTGAAGGTTGTCCAATCTCAAATATGTAAATGATAAACAAAATTGTTAAGTCATGGAACTCATCCAACTTTATCTGATTGCCCCCCACTATATGATACATTCGAGTGGAAAATACAAGGAAATTTTAAAACAATGAATAACTAAATTAAAAGTCTCTCTAATTGAGGATGTAAGATTTTTATGCATGCAAACAGCATACTGGTGAGTGGACTGTGATGCTGGATAAAATTATATGGAGCGCGTTGGGGCATGTCCCACACTGAACCTGCCTCTATTATGTCCTTGAATCTAAAGAATTTTGAAATTTCTTTAATCTTGGTGATGTAATATTAGGCTCTAAGACTTACCTTTTTATCAAGCCTGGAGGCTGTAATAGGTACTGGAGGCATTAGAGGTGGTCCAGGGAGTGGTTCCTCCAAGACAACTTCTTCAACGGAAGTCCCAGCTACCACTACTTCTCCCATAAACTTGGTCTCTGACATATTAGAAGGTGTATCTCCAGAGGATGGAGGGCATTCCCCCAACACTTAAGTCTCCGAAGGTGCTAGAGAAGTAATTGACAGTCTTGGAGCATTGCTGAGAATTGGCTTGTGAGCTGGTGTCACGAGACTCTGCAGAATCTTTTTCTTCTCATATTCTGCCATGGCAGTAGCAGTAGCCGCAGCTGGACCCGATGGAGTGATGGAATGCTTTCGCGTGGGACTGGAGTTGTTACGCTTCTTACGGCTTGAAGGAGATCCTGAAATAACAGATTTGAGATGAAAAGGTGCCCTCATTGAACATTGCCCTATCATTCCTCTAATTCAATATCTTATTTAAATATTTGCTTCTCTTCTGTTAGAAGCACCTCAAGAAATTAAAGCTACAGGTCTAATTAAAGTGGGTTGAAGTCCTCATTGAGACAGATTGTGGAACAGAGTGAACTTTATCAGTGAAATGCAACATATGAGTTTCAGAATTGATCATTGCGAAAATTTGAACTGACTGAAGAATAAGAACTAATGCTTGACTCCCATGAAAAAAAAACAACTAAGTAATTTATGGAATGAAATGATTCCATGACTACAATTTTAACCTCTTATAAATTATAATTCAACATGTTCCTTTCTGTTACCGAATATTTTCTAGTTCAAAGAGTGTCGAAGAGGAAATTTGCATAACCTAATGTATCTACAAAAATTACTTTTGCAGTCTGGACGCCAGTAATATAAAGATAAATTATACAATAGTAGAAGGTTTTCTAAGTAAATTATGCATATGTTTTATATGTAGCACTATTAATCATTTAATTTGGTTGAGTTGACAGAAGTCAAGGATGGTCCTTGATCAAACTAATGGGTAACTGCAAGAATGTTTAGATTCCTGACATACGTAGCAATACTTTCTACCATGTATACGAGTGCTTAATGTGTTCTCCACAATTATCATAATTAATTTCCATGCTATTTGTGTTTAATATCATCTAGCTCTATACACAAGTTACTATTAAAGCATCTATTTAAACAATTCTGTTTATAATTTACACATTATACAACAGTACTGCCTAAGTATTGTAATCTATGTGTCATTCATCAGGTCTCACTTTATGCTACTGCTATTATGTTTATAATTTATCATGTAACATGAAACCTCTAAATATACACGATCTAACATGAATACACTAGTCTGACTGGGCTAGATACATTTATAATACAGGTTATTTATTTTAACACCAAACAACTCCAGCTGGAAACGGTGCAAATGCAATGAATATAACCAAGACAGTGTGCAACCAGCGTTCAAGCCACAAAAGCTGGGATATTGTTGACAGAGAGATAGAGAGAGAGAGATTTGTTGAAAGAGAGAGAGACAGAGCTGAGGAGGGCCGAAGGCACAATTTAGGGTGAAGGACAAAGCCATACGTCTGGGAGGCAGCTTAAGCAAATCATCCAGACTGAATGTTCTGGCAGCAGAGGATGGGGATGCCGAGGTTGAGGGCAAGTGGTTTTGCGTACCACCGGAGCCATGTTGGGAGGAGGCGTTTGGTGACGGGTTTGGCTGTGCTGGGGCATTGGGCTTTCGGTCTGGAATGGCAGGTGTATTGTTGGGACAGGGAGAGGGTTGGGTTGGCTGGGAGAACTGCGGTTGTTACATCTACGCCGATGTCCCTCCGCCACCAGTCAGGCTGAGAAGAGACGGTTTGCGGATACCGAGGCATCCAAAGAGCGAGCGTGAAGGGACGGGCGGCTGCTGGCCACCAGGGTGTGCCTGGTGGTGATGATGTGAACCGTCCACTGCCACTCCATATGGTTGAGGACCTCCGAGTGACTGGAGGTTGTCTCTTGCTGAAGAAGAGGCTGAGACTCCTGCAGGGATTGAGAGAGTATAGGGAGCTACCTAATTGCTTATTCTACTTAGTTACTGATTTCTGCTCTTAACTAGGGTGACCACCTCCAAAGGTTTTGGTCCTTAGACTCTGTACTTGGGGTATTTTACATTTTCCCCATGTTGAATTAATTAGACAATATCAAGGACAAACTCAAAACATTTGTGGTATGAGTAAGATTTATTTTCCTATGAGTTTCTCCAGTTCATACAAGCCCCTTATTTGTAGTTATATTTTTCTAGTGATTTTTTAATGATGATGACGGTGAATAGATTTAATACTGATGTTGTATTTCCGCAGTATAATACAGTTTTCAAAAGTGTATACAAATTTTCATTTACTCAGTAAAATCATACTTCAACTGTAATGAATAATATACATTATTCTTTTTCCTGGTGTCATACCTTGATGGAAATTATCATCTTCATTTGTCCAATATAGTACTGGATAGAGAGAAATTTTAATTCCTTTTGTTTTTGTCTCATCCTTCTCAAGGCTGTGATTACATTTAACACTAAAGCATGACTAGTATGACTTGTGTACACCTGGCCAAAATTAACGCACCAGCAGTCGTTAGGATCGCTAGGGAGGTGGTGCTTTAATTTTGGTCAGGACTGTACAAGGATTCCTTTTAGTCACTAATGAATACTATATAATGTATCATTCATAGGGTTATTATGCTGAACTTAATGGATTTACCCAATTGAAGAAATCTTGTTCAGAGCGGAAAGCAATGAGTTTTTAACCCCAATCTTAATGATTCCACCAAAAAGGTTCCTGCTAGCTATTGGTAGATAAGTTGAAAAACTATGTCATTACAGACATACTAAATGTAAATACTTAAAAATAAGAAATCAAAGTTATATTAAATATAACAATTAATGTATGCTTACTGATGATATATTCTTAATATTTGAGGTTGCATAAGGATAGAAGAAGTAAAAATATAATAAAATTTTACTTGATTTTGGTAAAAACACATTAAAAATAATTGAGAAGTCCTTAACATCCATGATATATTAGGTACAGACGGCAAAGTTCAGGAAATAAAATCAATCAAATCATTAAATAACAGATTATGAAGACATTGAAATCAATTGCAAATTTATGAGGAAAATTCCACTTCTAAATTTTTCTAAAATTCTTTAAAATATAAATAAGATGGTGAGAGGACACTGAAAACAGAATGAAAAATACCCTTTACTGATTCAAAGTATAAATGAATTGTATTTTTAAGAATTATATTATTATAATTATATTATTATAATTATATTATAACATTTATAATAAACAAAAATATTAGCTAATCCCAATTTAAAAAAATAATATCAGGCTTTACAAATTGTGTAATGATCATAAATATATTTACTGTACTTATTATTTTGTTTAAGAAATTGAAGCATTTCAAAGAGTAGATTCAACACAGCATGTATGCACCTTATTTACAAAAGTGGGGATTGTAATAATCATATAAATTCAGAAGATTTATTAATTAATTCAAGATTTTAATTCAGAAATAATCATCATAATTATGAAAGAAATGATAGCTTGAAATATTGCAGTCAAGAATTGAACTCTTTAATTCCACTTGCATTATTTCAAATCCACAAACGTTAGACTAACTAACATATATAACTACAATTCTTTAACATCTTATGAATTTTTATATCTTACCATCTTTCATCCCAAATTTTAGCAAAATTTGCAAAAGGTTTCACAAAATAGAATGACGGTTGAGAAGGCTTGCTTTTAACATACTATATTTTTCTGCTAGAAGGAGTGCTGAATTAAGAAACACTTATGCAGAATCATTAATCTAAATACACATATCTTTAAATCAAAACATCTAAAAAGCCAAGAATGACAAAGAATCATGGCATGATTTTCTTTGAAATCCTTCATATAAGTCTAATGCCTCCATAAGCAGTATCTAAATAGAACAATAAATGTGTGGCGTAAAACCAACATTAACCGAAGGACCAATAGAATTAAAAAGACGACACAATATTTAACACAAAACAAATTTAATGTAACTTAATACCAATTTGAAAAATATATATAACAATGAAAAACAAAGAGAAAGAGAACACCCATGTGCTGTCAGAGAGAGAGAGAGAGAGTCTGCTCAAACCGGTATCCTTAAAGAGAGAGAGCACGCCAAAAGAAATGACCCTCCAACATTGGAGGGGAAAGGAGGGGAAGAAGAGGGGGGAGTCGGCAAGGTGCAGCGCCACCAAAAATAAAAGACAGTCAAAACCGAACAAAATGATTGCTCAGAATCTACAAATAGCAGAAGACCATAGCTTACTACTTATTCAGAAACCTACATAGAATCTGCAATTTGCAGAAGATAATAATATAAGAAAGTTTTAGAAGAAGTAGTTAAGAAGAGATAAGGTGCAAATACAGAACCTTAAGGCAGGAATTCTTCTGCTTATAGTTGATCATTAATACAACCTCACTTTGGAATAAATTCTTGTGCTACTGAATTGAAGTAGTTAGTTATTATTGCATAACATTGAAATATTCTTTTCCAAACTAAGTTTGAATGAAAATATTAAAAAAGTTTTCTCTAATAATTTAGAGATACATGAAAATATACATAAATAGTTAATTAATTAATTAATAAAGTTAATTAATTAATATTAAACATCAGGGGCAGATCCAGGCACTAGGCATCGAAGGCACTTGCCTAGGGGCCTCCACCATCTGGGGGCCTCCACCACTTGAGAATTTTTTATATATATAATATATATAATATAATTTGATCATAAGTGATAAGAGAACTGAAGTTATGTAACAGCAAGTATCAAATGTATACTGAATTTGCATGAAATTCCATGACCTTTTATAATAAATAGGAAATGTTGGATTTCTCCGCCATTAAGTGGGCCTCCACCAGTTATTTGCCTGTGGGCCCTCGCACCCCTTGATCCGCCCCTGTTCAACATACTGACATGGAAGCAAATTCTTCTTGGAGAAAGACTTATGCATTCCTCAACAATGATGAAATCTTTTCTTTAAATATTAACATGCACATTTAAGAAAATTTGTCAATCCTAACCTGAAACTATAATGAAGAACTTAGAAAACAAAAATTGTTTTAGTTCTTTAAGTATACTTAAATACATACAGTAGAAATAATTTAAAATGGCACACAAGAAATTATATCAGTTACATTTGAAAGTCATTGTAAATTATATCATCCCTTCATTACCATTGTATCATTCTTTTCCTGCATCTAATGGGGGTTTAATTAATGACAATACAGTAAAACCCCTCTTTTACACTTTTGAGGGGGACAAGGAAAAAAAAGTGTAAATCGCAGGAAAGTGTAAAATTGAGGTTAGGCACAATTTAATGAAAAATAACCCCTTATATATAGTTAAATGTTCTATTTTTCATATGAATCATGTTCTAAATGAATAGTAAGTATAAAACCTTAAATTATGATAACAAAAAATTCTTTATTAGTACTGAACTCTCAGTGAGGTAGATCATACAAAACATCAGTCTTCTGAAAGAGATCCTTTAACACAGGACGATAAATAAGTAAATACTGATAAATGAGTAAAACGGATAAACATTTTCCATTAGCTCCATAAACATAAAAGAATCTTCTAAAGTAAAAATATTTTAACCTTTGGACAAACTAAACAAAAATATTTGACTTAAAATCCATTTAACATTTAATTAAAAACAATATGTATCAACTTAAACTCTCCTAAGTCTTCTCAAAATTTAAAGCAATTAAATATATATCACAGAATTTATTAAACATTCTGGGGTGAATTAAGTGATGAAAAAAGAAGCACCATTACAATATGTTCTTTTAACTACCCTTCTTCTGGAAATATTCCATTATCTTTGTTTGCTTAGTCATTTTATTAGTGCAAATTATTTCTACTCTTTTTTCAATTATGTCCAACAGCTCTAATTCTTTCTCATTTCCTGCAACAGTTGATAAATGTTGCCTCAGTGCACTGACAGCAGACATAGCATTGATTGTGCTTTCTTTTGGCATTTCTGTATCATCATCATCCTCCTCACTTGCTGTCTCATCACTGTCATGCAGGTCAATAGCTTCATCAATAGTAAGTGACTTACATGTTGATAACATCTCATCCACTCCCACAAAGTCTGAAAAACTTATTTCATCTCCAAATAATGACAACTGATCATCGGCTCCCAAAGCTATATTACCACCTCTCCCTTCTTCTAATGATTCTTCATAGTCCTGTGCAAAGTTCAGTCTTCTGAAAAACTAAATCCTGCTTTTTTAAAACAATTTGCGATTTTGCCCTCATCAACTTCTTTCCATGCTCGTGCTACGTAGTGTAGTGCATCTAAAACTGATACTTTGAAGTTCTTAGGGTCCCTCCCACTGTCTATAAGATTAATTGCTTTTCTCACTAGAATCCTGCGGTAGTTGGATTTGAATACATGGATTATCCCTAAATCTAATGGCTGTAATTGGCTGGTACAATTTGGTGGGAAGAACACCAGTTTTATATTCCTCAAATTCATATTTTTTGGGTGGGCTGTGCATTGGTCTAAAAATAATACAATTTTTCGGTTTTCTCCACCCATCTTGGCATCTAGAGCCTGTATTTGTTCCTGAAATAAATGTGACGTCATCCAAGCTTTGGTATTAGCGGCATAAGTTGTGGGATATGTCTTGATATTTTTAAAACATCTGGGATTTTTGGATTTTCCAATGACAAATGGCCTCAACTTTTCACTACCATTAGCATTAGCACCTAACAATACTGTTAAACGAGCTTTGCTATGCTTTCCACCATGGCAAGATTCACCTCTAAACTCTAAAGTCTTATGGAGAAGTGTATTGAAAAAAAGGCCTGTCTCATCTAAATTGAAAATGTCTTTTGGAGCATAC